>PVKS010019210.1:0-38747 GCA_004027875.1 Aplodontia rufa
AGGGTGGGAATATGGGGGAATCATCTCTGAAGGAGATCTCTGACCTCCATGAGATATCCATTTAACTCAGGGGGTCTTCTGGGGGAAACAGAAACATGGGGAACCCAAGCGGGGCATATGTGACATGGCATTAGCCTTGGATAACTAAGTATATATACATTTGTTCTTGATTGTTTGACAATGTTTCCCCCTCGATTGTAACTCCATATTCATCTAATAAATAAAATAAATTTTGGTTGCTGCTACCTCATTCTCTACCAAATTTTGAAAATAGAAAAAAGAGCAATGTGACAATGTTAGGACTGCATCGTCTTAAAACACGGTCATGAAGCCAAGTGAAACAATTGTGACTAGGTGGGAAAGTCCTCTGCCACACTCCCACAGCTAGAATGTCCTAAATGCAGCCTCCTGGGCCCATTAAAAGCCTATTGAACCCAAAGTTCCAGTAATACTACTGCTGACACCAGTCAACACTAAGGTGTTGGGCACTATTGACCTGGTGAGCTGGGGAGGCAGCCTTTCCCAGGTTCCCTGATAACATAAAGCCAGGCAAGGTATGGCCTCCTGATGAAGACTTTGGGCTCTGGAATTGCCCTCAGGTTCCAGCTCTCAGCCCCCACCGCCACCCAGCTGGAAGACTAGGACATGTTACTCAGCGTGGCTGGGTCTCCACTTTCTCAGCTGTACAATGGGAACCATCACAGCACCTCCATTGGAGAGTTCAGATGTTGATTGGCACCTGGAAACTCACTTAAATGGGTTCCACCTGTGTTTTCAACTTTCAGATAGTGTGCAAATGATATGCATTCAGTACAAACTATACTTTGAATTTAAAACTTGGAACTTTTCCCAAGCTAGCTATCTTCTACCAGAGAAAACAGAGGCCTAGCCACACTGAGTCTCTTGCCCTGCTTTTCCAGCTCGTACATGGTGGGGTGAGAATGAACCAGAAGCACTTCCAAGGCCCCAAAGCTCAGTGGTAATCAGTAGTAGTGATCCACAGCTCCCAGTCAGCCAGGCGATCTCCAGTGGAAACAACCAGTCCTCTGCTGTGGCTGTGTTGCTAAGCTGACATGCTCTGTAGGTTAGGTGTATTAAATGCATTTGAAGTGATCTTCTTAAGTTAGGGTGGCTTCATCAGGTGCCCCCATCATAAGCTGGGAAGCATCTCTATGTGTTCCCTATTGTATTGCAAACAGCAAGCTTTTCTGCTCTCAAGATGAGAAATTCAGTTGTTCTCCTCACTCTTTGAACTCCCTGTTTTCTCCTCTTCTGACCCTCGCCTTTGTTTGAGCCAGGCACAGGCAGGCGCTTTCTGGAGAGAGCCAGGCACCTTCACAAGCAGCAGAGTCTCTGATGCAGTAGTTCAGCTCTGCCTTTGTGGTTTGAAGGCAGCCACGGACAACTCAATAAGCAATGTTTGTGTTGCACTGGAACTTTCTTTACAAAAATAGGCAGCAGTAGGATCTGGCCCACATGTCAATGCTTGCTACCCCCTGGTTTAGGCTCTATTCCCCCACTGCCCCTGCCAAATGAGCAGAAAGCAGGCAGGAGGCCACGTGAGAGAACCAAGTGTTTAGCACATGTCCTGCAGAAGGAGTCAGGGAAACGAGCCTGGCTTGTGGGGGTTTAAACGAAATGGGAGAAATTAAGTCCCCTCTCCCCCTCCAAAAAAAAATGTTGTTTAGGCTATGTGCAGAGTGGGATGGTCTCCATGTGGGAAGAATGGACTGTGAGGTGGGAGCAGGAGGGGAGGGAAGCATGGTGCAAATCAGAAGTCTATGGAAGGGCTCTGCTCATATGGCCCCATGCTCCTACCACATGCTAGCACCCTCCCCAGGGCTGGATCCTTGGCAGCCAGAGAAGTTTGCAAACATCTGCACCAAGAGCTCTGAAAGGATTTGGAACCATCCCCTTAAAATAGCTCTAGGTTTTGCCATCTGGAAAAGGTGCCAAACACTCCCCAAACCCCTCTGGAATCTTCAAGAAATGGGCATTCAAGAAACAGGCACTTAGTTCTGTGTCCCTTCTACCAATCGTGCACATGAGACTCCCCCAGTATCTCCCATATAGACAATGTGTATTCTCAAGTCACCAGTTCCCCTTGATGGGGATCAGTTATGCCTGTCCAAAAATGAAATGAGGCTTCTCATAGAGTGGGCTACCGCCCTTCCATCTTTGGTTCTCTCTGCTCTCCCCTAACCAAACCTGAACATCTGGCATAGGTTTTAGATCACTCTTCAACTCTCCAACATGTGTCTCTGTGGGGAGAGGCAGGACACAGACTGCTGTAGTTATTTCTTTAGATGACTCTGGGAAGGGTCCCTGTGGTGCCTTGCTGACAATGACACCTGTATTCTGGAGGTGTTTGTTTTCCCACTGTCCTCATAGGTAGAGGTTTGAGGAGAAGACTACAAGAACCCCTTGGAGCATGGACCGTGCTTCATTTGAGAACTCAATAACCTGAGAATTTCTAGAAGATCATCTGCCTGTCTTCTAGGCTGCTTAGATAATAGCTGTGCTGCTCCAAGCATGAATGATAATTACAGAGGCAATTTCTGTTAATCAAGAGGTTCTCAGACTTGAGTGTGCATTAGAATTTCCCAGAATAAACCAGACTTGATGGTACACACCTGAAAACCCAGCTGTTCAGGAAGCTGAGGCAGGAGGATTGCAAATTCAAAGCCAGCCTCAGCAATTTAGCAAGACCCTGTCTCAAAATAAAAAAATAAAAAGGGCTGGGGACGTGGCTTAGTGGTTAAGTGCACCTGGGTTCAATCCCTGATAACAAAACAAAAGAAAAAATAAAAAAAGGATTTTCCAAAATACATTTGAAGAAAACAGGCAGACAGAAGAAGTCCCCTGAACCACCCTGAGCACCCCCTGACTCCCTAGGACTGAAGAAAGACATGGAAATCTCTGTCTTTAACAGGAATGCTGTCCAGCTCCTTCCTCCCCCATCTTGGTCATGAGTGTAGGAATGACAGCTGAATTTCTCAAACAAGTCAATCACTCCAGATGACAGTGAAGTTCCATATGCTTAAATCCTTACATCCATTAATCCTTTATTCCTAACAAAAGTAACCTTCCGCAATATGTTGTTAACCAATTAGTTATTTTTCTATCCTTTGCCTCCCTGTAATAGCCTTAACAAGGAAAGTAACTTTGAAATAGCCAATATGCTTGTTGCTCTTTGTTCTGCTTTTTTCAGCCTTTTCTCTGTTTATAAAACCAAGCTCTTTTGAAGCACTTCTCTTTACTGGAGTGAAGTCCTATTTCACAATTCCAGAATTGAAAATAAAGCCAATTAAGATCTTGGTAATTATAACTTTGTCCTTTGACACCATTAAGTTCTTTCCAAGGATCCAGTAGCTTAGGGAGATCATGTGACAGACATTTCCACCGTGACAAAGCTAGTGGGTCACAGAGCCTGGACTCCAGTCCAGGCCTCAAGGCTCCTGCTCACCATCTGACTCTGGAGGAAATTCAGTTCCTTCTCCATGAGTTCACCAGGAGTGGTGGGGAAGAAAAAAGAAACATTGAGAAATTCTTGCATCTGGGGAAAGTTTTAGAGTAATCACTACAACAGCCAGAAGATTAGTGGCAGCAAAGAGCAGAGCTAGACCGGCTGGGGTACAGTGATTAATTGGCAAGGGGAACCTAGCCAAGAATGAGAAGCCACCCCAGCTTTCTATCCTTTTGTCCATGCCCTAGGGTCAGATGGAGAAAATGGAAACTTTTATAAGAGAGAAAAGGTTAGAATGCAGCCAGGGGGAAGTTGTGCTAAGAATTCACAGGTGTTTGGGAGTTTTCTTATTGTAGTTCTGCCCAGGACCTCTGGGTATGTTGTTAGCAGCAGAGAGGAGAGGCAAGGGCTGGGCTGGCTCTGCCCTTCGCCCAGCCCTGGCTGCTCCTGAGCTGTAGCTGCTTCCAATGAAACAGCAGAAAACCTGATCAAGTCTCAGAGAGCTAGGACACTGGGAAACTGGTGAGATCCTTCAGTTAACTTCAGCAGGTGCCTGTAGAGTGTTCCAAAGTTTTTAAAATGGTCCCTCACCCTGGGCTGTAGTGGAGCTTTTTGCTCCTCAGTCACCATCATGGTGATTCTGCAGATTTAGCTTCCAGAGAAACTCAGCCAACTCTCCTCTCTTGAGGAAAGAAAGCTCCAGAGGTTACTTCACTCATTTCTTTACACTGAAATTCTGATGAATGTTTGGGTAATGGACATTCAGAAGCATTATTAACTTGGCAACACAGCTGCAGGGGTGGGGGTTCCAGAGAACATTTTCCCCCCTCACAGTTATTTGAATTATGAAATGATAGTACATTTGGAAAATTTTTTAAAGAGAGAGGGACAGTGAGAGAGAGAGAGAGAAAGAGAGAGAGAAACAATTTTATTTAGATTTTCATGTGGTTTTGTTGCTCCAAGACTTCATTTTATACGTGGTGCTTGGGTTTGAACTCCTGTACTTGTGCATGCTGGTCAAGCACTGTAACCGCTGAGCCACCACTCCAGCCCCTTTGTATTGTTTTTAAAGTCACTTTTAATCTCACCACCCAGGAAAGCTATATTTTGATACCTTTTCTTCTGGGCAAACAATTTCTCTATGTCCATAAAATCTTGCAGGCAAGTTCATCACTGGGGTTGTTTCAAAAACCATTCACAGGAGCTCAAGAGAGTCTAGTAGAGTAGAGGGAGGAGAAGGGGAGAGTGTATGCAGGACAGGAGGGAAAGAGAGTGTTGAAAAGCATATTTTGGGCACTGGAGTGGTGGCTCAGTGGTTAAGGTATGAGCGAGCACATGGGTTCAAACCCCAGCACCCACGTACTTAACTAAGTATCAGACCAATGAAAGGCATGTGAAAAACTCAATAAAAATTCATTCTCTCTGTCTCTCTCTCTCTCACACTGTCCTCTCTTTAAAAAAATTATTTTAAAAAAAGCATATTTTGCACCTCTAAGATATTAAATAATTCCCACACAATCAACAAAAACTGGAAAAGTTAAATAAAAAAATTAAAGGGAGATCAGTAGAAGAAAAGGACCTGGGAGAGGGAAGAGGTGAGGGAGGGGGAAGTGCTGGGGAGGGACATTGGCCAAATTACATTGTTATATTGTGCACATGTATGAATACATGACAAATACTATCATTGTGTACAAATACCATGCACCAATTAAAATGTGGAATAAAAAAAGCCATATTCACCTTAGTGGAGCAGTGGTTCCAGGCCGAAACTCTTGTCTTTCCTAATCTGGCTGACAGCAGTGTCCTCTCATTTCATGTCAGCTTCAGACGGGCTGTGGGATGCTCTCCTGCCTATCAGCCTCTCTTCTTCCCTGGCTTCCATTTCCCTCCCTTCCTGTGCTCTCCTCCCCTCAGGATCTCAGATCATTTATCCTGCAAAGTGCTGCTGACACACTTCCTTAGAGACAGCTTGAATTCTAACCCAGAGTTCTAAACTGGGAGCTCTTCCTTGTGTGAGACTGGATTTTCTTTACAGTCAGCCATTTTCTATAGATCTCTAAGGAACCAGCACCAGGCTGAGGGTTTCAGACTCTTTAGGAAATAAACAAAACTAGCAGCTTTATCCTCCTTTTGCCAGTATTGTTCATCTCTCACACTGTAACTGAACTTGCTGTTATGTGAGAGCCCATTCTGTCCTGAGAGGGAATGGAGTGGGTGACCTGGGACAGAGTACCCCGCCAGCAATATTGTGTTTTGGCTTTTCCCCTGGATAACAAAATTTATATCCATTGATTGCTAATGTTTTGATAATGTTTCCCCCTCAGCTGTATTTCTATATACTTCTAATTAAAAAAAAAACTAAAAAAAAAAAGACTTGACTTTTTTAGCATTCAATATGTGCCAAGTACTATTCTAATCGCTTGGTCAGTACCTCACTGAAATCGTCACATCAACCTTGAGCAAACTGAGTTACAGAGAGGTCTAGCAATTCATTAGCCCACAGCAAGACAGTCAGGGAGGAGCCCAGCATAAATCCCAGCCCAGCCAAGAAACCCTCAGAGGACCAAAAACGCATGTTGTATTTTGGTGGTTGCAAAATATATGTCCCATCCCACAGGATTCCATAGTGACACTCCTCCATCAAATGAGAAATCTGCTCTCTCTCTCTCTCTTTGAACCTGGATAAACCTTTAAACTGTCTTGCCCAAGAGAATGTGAATGTGACCCTGTGACTTCCAAGCCCATACTGCAAAAGACAAAATAACTTCCACCCAGATGGTTTTGTTTCCATGAGCACTTTCTCTTAGAATCCAGCTGCCACACTGTAAGGCACCCCAACCACACACAGAGACTCCAGAGAGGCTTCCGGACATGGGCCAGCACCAAAGATTCCAGATGATTCCAGCCCCTGGTTTTTGAGCCTCCCATCTGAGATGCCTGACATCCTAGAACATAGCTGAGCTGAGCTTAATTCTAGCTATTCCTGGACCACAGCTATACCAACCACTGTTTGGTACCAGTCAGTGTTGGACTGATGCGTTATGTTATCACAATAACAGGAAGATTACTCTTAGCTCACACTCTAGGGCTCCAACACACTTAGCACCTCTCTTTCACATCTCTGTTCCGGCCAACTCATCACCAAGCTTGAGTTTGCCGGGAGGGAAATATTTTACATAGATTTTTCTTGCTCCACATGCATCATGGGAATTATTCCCATTAATCTTTCTCCTGTTGCAATGTTTACATTTTCCTCAATTTTCACAGGTCTTTTATTGGGAAATAAGAAATTGGGGATTGCTGAGTCTGTGATCTAAAAGCCATTTTAAGCCAGATGTTACGTTAACCTGTTTTAGGAAAAATGTAGCTGTACCTTCAAAAATTGTTGACTGTGAAGTTGTTTTGACCTGTGCTGGGCTTCGTCCATGTTTGTTCAGGCAAGAGATACTATGCAATAATTTTCTTTAAAGAAAGAAAGAAAGCAATGCTCTTCTCTGGAAAAACAGAAAGAAAGAATGGCAAAAAGTCAAGCTAATTGGGAAAAAAAGAAAAAAATGATAAAGGTCCAAGGATCAGATGAGAAAAATCTTGTAATGTTAAATTCGATGATGGAAGAAATTCAGGATATTTAAGATTTCCAAATCTATGGCTTCTGAGCTTGTCCCCACACACCAGAGCTTTTGAACATTTTTAAAGATCTGTCCTGCCCAAATTTCTTTGTAAGATTTCTATAGCTGATAACATGCTTTTCCCAAATAGGGAAACAAGTCCGTACCTTCCCATTACCACAGGGACAGTCCTTGTGCCAGACTGTGGATTTTAATGCCAAAATGGGCACCAATAGGTGGACATCTATTTGCATATTTTACAAGTTTAAGACTTGCACTTCAGCATGAATAAATTCCTGGAATTCTGCACATGTCTCTATAGATATGCAGGTATAGATCTTCGTAGACCAGAGAGCTAGGGAGGTAGAAAAGAGGACAGAGCCAAGGAGGCAGACCAACATCAAAAGCAGAAATACCAGGTTTGAATTCTAAAAGTTACATTGTCACTATTTGGGCTCAGGGTTCCCCCAAGGACAAATGGCACAGGCAAAACAAGATGATCTGTGAAGGTCATATTTGTAGAGGGTCTATTTGCAGTGCTGTGAGTGTGAACCACAGGGCAGAGTGTATGAACAAGGACTAGTAGCAGTGAAGCTGTCACCTCCAGTGGGCCTGGGGTGGGAGAGACCCCTGGAGAGAGTGCCAAGTGGAACAGGCTGCTGCAGAAGTAGCTGTGGACTTCCTTCATGACAGTTAGGGAACGAACGTCCTGATCTCAATCTCCATCTGCCCTTTTATCTGCTGGAGCATGCTACGTGACCCCTGTCTGGAAGACATTCCACAGGAACAGCAGGAACAGATCCTGGGGCAGAGAGCAGAGGAGAGAGGGAAGGGAATCTAAAGGGCAAAATAAAGATGTGGCACAATTACCACCCCACACATGCAAGCTTTCCAAATCAGAAAAAACAATGCTTATAGAGTACACATGGAATCAGGGGCAATGGCACACATCTGTAATCCAAGAGGCTCAGGAGGCTGAGGCAGGAGGATTGGAAGTTCAAAGCCAGCCTCAGCAACCAACTTAGCAAGGCCCTAAGCAATTTAGGGAGACCCTGTCTCAAAATAAAAAGGACTGAGGATATGGCTCAGTGGTTAAGTGCTCTTGGGTTTTATCCCCAGTACCAAAAATAAATAAATAAATAACATATGCAACTTTAAATCAAATACAGATTTTAGAACAACTTTCACAAGACCCTGATGCTGATTGCTAATCTTCTTGGCACAGATATAACTGAGTGCTTTGGTGGACAACCACCAACTCCACTTCTATTTTATCTTCACAATAATAGTAATAAAGAGTCTCTTCAGTGAACCACCCCTTTCTCATAGCTTGGTATAACTAGTCTTGACCTTAACCTACAAGACCCTACACAATAAGGCCCTGCTTCCTTCTCCACACTTGGGGTTACTTTTATCCCCCTTGCCCACTTGACTCCAGCCACCCTCGTTTAAATATGGCAATCATGATCTGCCTCAGGGCCTTCAAATTTATTTTCATTTCTCTTTCCCAAGTGTAAATATGACTCACTTCCTCACTTTTATGGCCATATGTTTAAATGTCACCCTTAGAGAAGCCTGTTTGACAATCTTTATTCTTTTCTCTCTTTTTTTTTTTTTTGGACCAGAAATGGAACCCAGGAGAGCTCAATAACTGGGCCCCATCCCCAACCCTTTTTATTTTTATTTTCAGACAGGGTCTCACTAAGATGCTTAGAGCCTTACTAAGTTGCATTGAACCTGCAATCCTCCTGCCTCCACCTCTTGAATTCCTGGGATTAGAGGTCTATGCCACCAGCTGAGAATTTGTATTATATAATATACTCATTATACCAAATGCATGGTCCAAAATGATTTCAGCCCCACAGGATTTTACAAAAAAATTGTCATTTTCCATCAACAAGTAGAGTCTCTTTTCATTGGGGAATCAAGCACTGATAGCATGTACCCTATTAAATTTCAACATCTTTATGGATTCCTGTGTGTCTCCTTTTATGCTTTCTGAAAAAAATAGGTCTACAGACATTGCCCTGTGCCTAGCCAAAATTATATGTTGCCTGTGGCAGGAGTAGGCAGATTATTTCTTGAGCTGACAGATCTTAAGGTAAGTAGGAGCTGTCTCCAAAAACTCTATTGATGAACCAAACCCAGTGAGCTTCATTTGCATATGAAAATGATCTCAAGGACAAGACCCTAGACCATGAGTCCACAAACCTGGGGTGATGGTGGGGGCATGTGGACAGAGGCAGACTTTTCTGCATATGAGAGGATATGAATTAAATGGCCAGAGGGTAGACTATAGCCAAGTGTACTTTCTAAAATCAGCCACAGCATTTTTTCCTGTCCCATATACTTTCCAGACACTTGCCACTTCCAATCAGGAGAAGGAGTCACCTTTTCCTCCCTTTGGGACTTGAGAAATGTAGCACCATTGAAAGCGAAGATAAACTGTGTTGAAGCACTTAAAACAAAGACAAAGTAAACAGGGATGTTTATGAAAAGAATGTCTCAATGTCATAAACATATTAATTCTATCTAAATTGATAAATTCAAAAAATTTTAGGTGCTATAATAATACACAGGATTTTTTATGGAACTGGACAAGCTGATCCTATAATTTATGTGCAAAAGAAAAAAAACCTAGGAGAAGCTAAGGACAAGGCTGTTAGGAATAAAGTGGGAAATGCAGGGTGATAGTTGCACTGGGATAGATAAGATCACAAAGCTGTAGTAATTAAAGCACTGTTAAACTGGTACCTGATCAGAGAGATAAATCAACAAAACAGACAAGAGAACCCAAAGGTGAGCCCACAGAAATGTTCCTGATTAACAGCAGCACAAAACAATAGTCTTTTCAATAAATGGTGCTGGGATGCTTGAGTGTTCATATGAAAAAATTATCTAAGAGCCCTTCTCCTTTATATTTCCAGGTAGATTTTAAATCTGACTGTGTAGGTAATATAAAACTGACAACATAATGTAAGAAGATATCTGAATGACTTCAGCATAGAGAAGGATTTCCCAAACAATATACAAAATACACTTAGTATGAAGAAAAAGATTGATCAAATCAACTACATCTTCCATTCACCCAAGGACACCAAAAATAAGGTTCAAAGAAAATCACTGACTGAGGGAAGTGCAATATACATACCCACTAAGGATTAGTGTACCATATATATTAAAAAAAACTTCCATCACTGTACTAATTAGGAAAATGCACATTACAACCAGAATGAAATATTTTCACAGCCCTTGGGCTGGCAAAAACATATTGCAATGCATCCATACCAAATGTGGGAGAGAAATAAACCTGAAACATGCTGATGAGATTCTAAATGGGTCTTTATAGAGTGGACTGGTAATCTCTAATGAAATTGAAGCCACTCATAGTGTATAACCCAGCATTTACCCTTCCAGGCATATACCTTACAATAAGTTTTTTGCACATATGTATAAAGAACCACATTCAAGAATATTTATAGAAGCAGTATGTTATGAGAAAACATTGGGAACAACCTAAGTGCTTGTAAACTAGAAAATGGGAAAACAAACTGCAGTCTATTCATATGATGGAATATTTTACTACAGTTACAAGTGAGCTAGCTTATGCAGGTATACACGGATAAATCTCTGAATGACAGTATTAAGGGAAAAAAAGCAAGTTGTAGAATAAGCACTTACATAAAGCTTAAAAACATGCCAAATGGTTATGTAGTTTAGGACACTGAATGTGTAGTAAAAATATTAAAACATTCTTGGGAATGATAAAAACAAAATCCAAGATAAAAATGAAATCCATCTGGAAGGAGGGGAAGAGAATTAGAGGTAATTGCAGTTTTAGGTGTATTTGTGATATTTTATTTCTTTAAAAGGAAAAGGGGAGCCATGCAAAGTGTTGAGATCTCATAAAGCTTTGCTGTGGTTGAGTGGGCACTTGATGTATCATTTCACAGCTTATTCTATGGATATGCTTTTTAAAAGTTTAATGACAATCAGAAGCCCCGTACGTTTACATGGTCTGTTGTCCTATTTGTGGATCTGGTAATACGATTGTTGAACAACTTCCACAGAGAATGTTCTAAAAATATGCATGGAATTCTGTTCATATTGCTCTCTGAAGTCAAGTCGACACACTGTCAGCAAAAGCCCTTCAGTTTTTAGCAAAATGAAACATTGGTTTTCCTCACTTTCTCAGCAGAGGGGCTTCTTTGAAATTTATCATCAGAAAACCCACTTACAATCAGTCCAGTCTACAGAAGAGAATTAGAATCAAATGCGACCTGCCCCAAGTTGT
Source organism: Aplodontia rufa (assembly GCA_004027875.1). Lineage (NCBI taxonomy): Eukaryota > Metazoa > Chordata > Mammalia > Rodentia > Aplodontiidae > Aplodontia > Aplodontia rufa. The sequence continues at coordinate 11,369 of PVKS010019210.1, forward strand.
CTAAAGACCAGAAGAAAAGCAAACATCCACTTATGGTTTACTTAGGCCAGATTAAACATTCAATGTCAGTTTTCCAGAATGAGAAGGGAGACAGAATCATTGAAGCTGGTGATAGAGGCTTGCTCTAGGAGCCTGCAATCTTGAGAACTTTCTAAGAGGTCAGCTCATCGTCATGTCCGCATCTGGATTTGCTGCGTGTTCCAGGAGTGGAGACGCTGGGATTGCACTGGACAACAGGAGACCTCAGTGAGCAGGTAGCCTAGTTTTGTATGATTTCCTAGGGGTTGTTCAATATTACTACTTTTAGATTCAAACCTGTAAGATATATTCTTTGGTGGCATCCCCTAAAAATGACCTTTTAGGAAATGATTTATTTGAGGAGGAAATCCCAGATAGGACAGTGAGAGCTGCTGTGAGCTCAATTTTCCTAGAGGAGATTGTGTAGAATAACCCTGGAAATGGACCCTGTGAAACATAAGGAGACATGGGCTGTTATCCACAATCCCTGGGTTTTAAATTTTTATTTTATTTTATTTGGTGCATTAAATGTACATCAGAGTGGATGTTACAGTTTAGATATGAGGTATCCCTCAAAAACTCATGTGTGAGACAATGCAGGAATCTTTAAAGGTGAATGATTAGATTATGACAGTTGTAAACTAATTGGCAGATTGATCCATTTGATAGATTAATAATTGGAGTGGATTAAAGGGTGGTAACAGCTGGGTGTGGTGGTGCATGGCTGTACTCCCAGCAACTTGGGAGGCTGAGGCAGGAGGATCACAATTTCAAGATCAGCCTCAGCAACTCAGTGAGACCCTTTCTCAAATTAAAAAATAAAAAGGGGTGGGAATGTGGCTCAGTGGTTAAGTGTCCCTGGGTTTAATCCCTGGCAGAAAGAAAGAAAGAAAGAAAGAAAGAAAGAAAGAAAGAAAGAAAGAAAGAAGAAAGAAAGAGAAAGAAAGAAGTAAAGAAATAAATTGTAGGCAGGTAGGGTATAACTGGAGGAAGTAGGTCACTGGTGGCATGCTGTGGAGGGGTTATATTTTCCTGTCTCTCTCTCTCTCTCTCTCTCTCTCTCTCTCTCTGCTTCCTGACCCCATCAAGAGCTGAGCCCTTCCTCCATAACCAGCTTTCTTACCCTGGACCCAGAGCTAAGGATCTGGCCATCCAAAGACTGAACCTCGGCAACTGTGAGCCACAGTACACTTTTCCTCCTCTAGGTTGTCCTTGTCAGGTTTACTGGTCACAGCAATGTAAAGCTGACTAATACAGTGGGGTTTGTTCTGATGAATTCATAAATGAACCTAAGGTAGTTTTCTCCACTTCAGTCCCCAGTACTGCTTTCTCCTTCTCCTCTTCCTCCCCCTGATTCTCTTCTCTATTCTGCTGAGGACCAACAGGGGAGCACAGTTGACCACCAGCTCATGTTTCATGCTTGTTCTTGGGGAATTAACTCTGCACTGCAGATCTGGTCTTCCTGTGTGCAAGCCAAGAATGCTCCTGTGGGTACAGATGACCCTCTCTAAATTCAGAAGCCAGCTGCACACAAATGTGCTATGCGCAGATTTCAGATGACATCCAGCACAGGCAGGGGTATCTGCCCACAGCACCTGCACCGTGTCACATTTTCCAATACAAGGACACGTGCCACCAGGGGTCCAAGGGATTTTTTAGATTGTCCTGGGTTGTGGAATCACTGAGAGAGTCCTTCCACTCTTGCCTCTTGCTGCAGCCTGATTACTCAAGGGACAGGTCTCATTTTGGTATTTATTATGAGTTTAATACACCTCTGACCCCTGCTGGCTTTCAGTTTAGCCAAAATAGCCTCAGGCTTAGGACACAGACACGCAGCCCCACTTGGCTGAGCTGTGCTGAAACTGTCCTGTTTCAGTGTATTTTTAAAAGTTAATTTCATATAAGGATTCACTTTTTTAGTTTTTTTTTTGTAATACTGGGGCTAGAACCCAGGACCTCATGCATGCTAGGCAAGCACTCTACCATTGGGCTATATCCCCAGCATGTATTTATTTTTATAATTATCATCAACCTTTGGCAAGTGCCACCGTTTTTTGTTTCTTTTGCCTTTCCATCTTTTCTTCTCAGTGCATTATAGTTGTTTATAATGCTGGGGTTAGATGTTACATAGTCATATGTGCATGTGGTAGAACAGTACCATTTGGCCCATATCCCTTCCCAGCACTTCTTCCTCCCTCCCCACCCCATGCTCCCTCTCCTCTACTCATTTCTCTTTTATTTTCACGAGAGCTCCTCACCTTTCTTTTCCTTTTTCTTCTCTAGCATCCACATATGAGAGAAGAATATGACTTGTGACCTTCTGAGTTTGACTTATTTCTCTTAACATAATACTCTCAAGTTCCATTCATTTTCCTGCAAAAGATATAGCTTTATTTTTCTTTATGGCTGAATAAAAATCCATTGTGTATATATCACAGTTTACTTATCCATTTATTCATTGATGGGCACCTAGTCTGGGTGCATAGTTTGGCTATTGTGAATTGTGCTACCATAAATGTGGATTTGTGCATATCACTATAATAGCATAGCTTTAATTCTTTAGCACAAACACTGAGGAGTGGTACAGCTGGGTCTTATGGTGGATCCTTGCCTAGTTTCTTTTAAGGAGCCCCCATACTGATTTTCACAGTGGTTGTACTGATTTATGGTCTTCCCAGCAACAATGTGAATTGACCTTTAAAATAAATTTGAGTTTTAAGCCAGTCACTTTGCACCTATTGACCAAAGTGCAGAGCCATAAAGATGGTATGATATGCCTAATATTTGGGAAATTATGTAAGCCCAAGAGCAGTGTGTTATGGAGGAAAGAGGATGACTTTGAGCAAGTCACCTCACTCCCTACTCTAAGGTGGTTCCCCTAATAGTGACCTTCAGGTATGGGAAAATTCAAATGGGAAACTTGTCAAGCTGTAAGTACTCCACTAAAAGTTATTGAAAAATCAGGAAATGGTAGTTTTCTCTGTTAAATATTTACAACATATAGATATTTTTAAAAGACCTGAATGGCTAGAGCAGTTGCTTGGTGGTTATGGCACTTACCAGGCATGCACGAGTACACCAGTCAAACCCCAGCACCACCTAGGTGTGTGTTAGGAGGAGCAGGGTTACCACTTCGGCGTGACTGATATATGTCTTGTTTGTATGCATTGAAAATGAACCAGCACTGGAAAAATCTCTCCCTTAACTTTTTCTGTCAATATGGAAAGTGTTCTTAAGTTCTATGTCCCACAGTAGGGCCACAGAGAGCCTTCCTTTGGAGTGTTTCAGCAGAGAAAAGTCAGCACAGTGGATTTTTCAATTAAGAAATCCATCTTTCTTCTATTCTTGATACTTAGAGACAGTAGTTTGATTCAATGTACTTAAATCAGGAAAAATGCTAATCCAGAGACAATGGGATATTTCTTTCATGGGGAAAAACAACATGGAAGTCCCCGAGTGTGAGTCACAATGGTGTGTCTTCCTTATTTGCATATTTCTGTTTTGTTTTCAGTTTCTAATACAACTACCTCCTAACAGGGACGCACGGGAGACTTGGAATCATATTGAGACAGACTCCACCTGTGGGCAGGATTTTCAGTAATGTTATCTTGGGGTGTGTTGAAGGGACACAGTTTCTGTAATGAATGTGGTACTTCTGGTGGACAAGAAAGGTGGCCCCAAGGAGAAGTGAGGCTTTGTGCTCTAGAGAGGCGAGAGTCTAAGTAACAGAGTCTACCTGGCCTTCAGTCATCGTCCAGCTGGATCACATCCTGCCAAGTGGTAGATTCCTGGACAAACGGTTTTGAAGGACATTTGAGAGTGGGCCATGCCCTCCTGGGATCTGCATTCTAGCACAGGGTTTTAACTCCCTGTGCTGTGGACCACATGGCAGTGGAAGGCAGTCTACAGAGCCTTTTTCAAAATAATGGTTTCACTCAGGCATGGGGTGCATGCCTGTCATCCCAGTGGCTCAGGAGGCTGAAGCAAGAGGATCACAAGTTCAAGGCCAGCCTCAGAAACTTAGTGAGACCCTATCTCAAAAATTTAAAAACAAGTGCTGGGGATGTGACTCAGTGGTTAGAGCCCCTGGGTTTAATCCCTGGTATAAAAAATAAAGACTGAAAACAATGACAAGATTATTCTCTCCACATCTCAGGTTGAGTCTAAGTAAAATCCCCTGTTGGTAAAGTGGGTAGTGGTGAAGATAAGAAAATAATAATAATAATAATAATAATAATAATAATAATAATAATAAAGTAATAGAGGAAGCCAGTCACACAGAGGGGAAGAGTTATTTTTCTACCAGGAATGCCATTCTTGGATCACATTTGAGGAGAGATCCAAAGGAAGAAAGGAAGAGAGCCCAATGACTGTCTGCAGAAAGAACATTCTAGGGGGAGGAAGCACTTCTTTGGTTGTGACTTAAGGCAGGAACATCAAGAGGGGCAGTGACAGAGACAAGGGGAGCTTGTGGGCACAGGCAAAGGAGATGATGTCAGAGAAAAGCAAGAACGAGACAGAGGGCAGCAGTCAAGTTTCTACAAGAGATGCAGAAGCGCCTGAGTGTCTTGGAATTAAGGCTTTATCCTAGGAATGAGACACCCCACAATTGAGAGGAAGGAACAGTCCCAAGGTGGCACTGGATGTCAGAGATGATGCTGATCCAGCCCCAAGGTGGGAGAATGAGCACGTGGAGATGGGCCAGTGGCAACTGCTGCTCAGCAGCCAGGAGGAGCCAGGCACAGAGCACAGTGGAGAACATCTGGCACCTGCTAAGCATGCACATGTTCTTCGCATGTTTGCTTCCAATGACCTCCCAAGAGCAATGGCTGTGTTTCTGCCTTCCAAATTTTACACCAATTCCTCTTTGGTCAAATGTGACCCAGAACCTTTGAGGGAAGAAGACCCTAATAAAATAAGATCCAGTCTAACCAAGTTAATGGCATACAAACTGCCACACATCTCAGGGTAAAGAGTGCAGCTTAAAGTGGGGCATGGTGGTGCACACCTGTAATTCCAGCAGCTCAGGAGGCTGAGGCAGGAGGATCGCAATTCAAGACAAGCCTCAGCAGCTTAGCAAGGCTCTAAGCACCTGAGACCCTGTCTCAAACTAAAAAATAATTTAAAAAAAACCTGGCTGGGCTAGGGATGTAGCTCAGTGGTTAAGTGCCCTTGGGTTAAATCCCTGTGGGGAGCTGTATTTTCCCCCGGGAGCCAATCAGGAGGAGGGTGAGTGCCAACGGCTGGAAACTGGGCCCCTCTTCATCCGGGGACCCCTTCCCTCCCAGCCGGGGAAACGAGTCAACCACATGCAGCTGATGGCAGCTCAGAATCCGTTTATTACTAAGGCACACGGGTTTTTATAGAGGAGGAGGGGAGACAGCCAAGGACTCAATAATCTTTCTAAGGGAGTTGCCAGGTGTTATGTAGATTTCAGTACAGACAAAAGTTAGGAACATTCTGTAGTCGATACATTTTGACCCACCCTGTTTGACCTTTTGTGTAACAAAGCATGACCTAGCAGCCCCTCCTGAAGGAATTTATACAAATAGTAACAAGATCGCTCCAGGGCTGCTGATGAAAATGAGTGAAGATCAGACTAAAGGTCAGACCCCAACAATCCCTGGTACTGCACCCCCCAAACAATAAAATAGTGAGATGGAAAAAATCACCAAATGTGTTCGAATGGAGAGACAGATGGCCTGAGTTACAAGAACCTCTCAAGCTCTAGTCTCTGGTCCAGACTACAGGAGGGTTAGTGTGGAAACAATACAACAACTGTACAGTAATCCAGGTGAAGAATCATAGAATTTGAACCAGGGTTGCAGAGGCAAAAGTGGTGAGGAGCGCTCAAATTCTAGTCATAGTCTGATCGTTCTCCCACCAAGACTTGCTGTTGGAAGAGTCAAAAATGTCACCAAGATTTTAGGCCTAAAGCAACAGAAGGAATGGAAGAAGAAAAGAGTGGCAGTGAGGGTAGGAGCCAGAAATGGGACATTTGAAGTCTGACAAACCTATTAAACACTTGGGTTGACAGAATGGCAAAGTGAATGACCAGTAGCTTGAGTCTAGCATCTAGGACTGTGGTCAGCCTGGACTTCAGAACACATAAGTCCCTTATGAATGAATGACACTGAGTGAAGTCAAGAAGGGAACTGGGTCCTGGGGTGTTCCAAGAGGTCTGTAGCATCTTGCAAAATCCATCAGAAAAGTATGCTGCCCATGAGGCAGGAAAAATAAAGATCAGCCAAAGGAAGCAAGCTTTCCCACAAAAGAGTGATTGGGGTGTAAAGCAGCTTGGAAGTCAAGTCTGAGCAGGCCTGAGGCTTGGCCATTATGTGTGGCAGAAAGAGGATCATGGGCAATGGTGACCAGTTCTCTTGGTGGAGCAGTAGCCCGAGAACCTGCTTAGAGTGAGGAAGAATGGAAAGGGGGAGTCTTGCAGCTTTGATCAAGGAGCTGTGCTGTACGGGAAACAGAAATGGGCCTATCTGTGAAGCACCATGCAGCCCCAGGGAGTGGTCATTTGTCCTTTGTTTTGTTTTAAGAGAGAAATATTACATTTATTTATTACATATTTACATGCAAATGGCAATAATCCAGAAAGGAGAGGGAACAGATGTCACAAGAGGGCTAAGAAGTATTTCTATGTCTTAAGACGTCATCTTGAAAGATGACAGTAGTTGGCTCAGCATAAAGTGGAGCATTTGACCCTATGAAGGATGAGGAATGCTTAACCAGGGTAGCAGCAGATAAAGATAGTCAACAGTCAGTGCTCAGAAGTGGCAGTCCTCCAGCTGAGGTCTCGTTCCCGTGCAGAAAACACACCAGGAAGTGGAAATATTGAGGCCTCTTTCAAATGTAAGACCATGAAGCTCACGTGTGGGAACACTCCAGTCAACTCCTTTGTCCCAGAGAGGTGGGAAAAAAGAAGGTGGCAATGAACCCGGATGGAAGTTACTAGAAGGATTGAAAGGCTAAAGGACACAATCAGCAGACTCAATACTCTTTCTTTTCTTTTTCTTTTTTTTTTTGTTTTTTTTTAAGTTGAATATGAACTTACAATTGAGGGGGAATCATTATCAAACAATCAAGAACAAGTATATATTCACATAGTTAGCCAAGTCTGATGCCATTCCATGGTTCCCCCCTTGGGTTCCCCATGATTCTATATTTTCCCAAATTGAACCCCTGTGTTAAATGGACTTCTCATGAAGGTCAGAGATCTCCATCTGAGTTGATCCCCCCATACCCCCTCCTTCCAGTCTCCTAGATATCCTTCCTAATACCTCTCCCCTCCCTGCCCTGCTCCCTACGTTTCCAGGTATCCTAGGCAAGATTCCCCCTGATTGTGCAAAAATTCATATATGTTAAGGTTATCATTAGCTTAGCCATCTATCATACTGTTTCCTGTTGTATTCTAGCTTCCACAAATGAGAGAAAACATTCGGCCCTTGAGTCTCAGAGTTTGGGATACTTCACTTAGCATAATTTTTTCCATCTCCATCCATTTGGCTGCAAAAGCCATAATATCGTTTTCTCTAACAGCCGAGTAATATTCCATTGTGTATATGTACCAATGTTCTTTGAATCCACTCATCGAGTGAGGGGCATCTGGGTTGGTTCCATAATCTAGCTATAGTAAATTGAGCTGCTATAAACATTGATAAAGCCGTATCTCTATAATATGCTGATTCTAACTCTTTTTGATACTCTTTCAATGCCTGTTTAACACAGATTTTGATTCATGCTCATTCATGCTCCAGAACCATACAAGCCCCTAAGCTCACCACCAAAATGGGTTTTCCTGCTGTCAATCATCTTCTCTGGCATGGCAAGGGTTCTGTCTTTTCTCACTTATATAACCTTACTCCATTTATCTTACCTTCTATTATTGGCTGTGGATTTTATTCTTCAAATTTGCAAGACAAGGGGCTGGAGTTACAGCACTTGCCCACCTTGCACAAGTATATGGGTTCAAACCCCAGCACCCATGGACACAACTATCAGAGCAACCAAAGCCATGTGAAAAGTTCAATAAAAATTGATTATCTCTCTGACTCTCTCTCTCTCCTCTCTTTAAAAAAATTGTAAGACATGAACTCAGAAAGAAGGAAGTTGGCAAAGTGGGGAATCTAGTCTCATTTCAAAACTCCAATTTCAACAGGACAGGAGTCAGAGCATTGAGGACAAAAATAGGCAAGCAGCCATTTTTTTCCATTCAGTTGGAGTAAGGTCTTCAGCCAACAGTGGCATGTATGGCATGCATGTCAGTGGAAGATGGTATTAACTAGTCCAACAAGTTACTCTTCTTGGAGGAGGACTAGTCTGGTGTGATGCTCTGGGGAGTGGTCCTTGGGGAGAGAAGAACAGGTGATGGGAACAAGGAGGACACCTTCCCCCTCCAGGCCCAGCAACTGTGACAAACAGCCACACCTGAGAGGGCTACAGGAGCAGCAGATCTTCAGGGGAGAACCTTGTTCTCAGCTGGAGCCTGAGGGTGAAAGGAACATTCACAGAGGTTACAGAGGTGTACAGGTTAGATGATAATGAAGCATGAGTTCCAGGGGCCACCATGGAAGGGTTTGGGAACAAGGGAGGAGTGGGGGCTGTGTAAGCATCTTGGTGATGAGAGGATTCCAGGGAGCCAGGCCAAATGGCAAACATCTGTAATCCCAGCCACTCAGGAGGCTGAGGCAGGAGGATCACAAGTTCAAAGCCAGCCTCAGCAACTTAGCAAGGCCCTGAGCAACTTAGCAAGACCCTATCTCAAAATAAAAATAAAAGTAAAAATTAAAAAGGCTGGGGATGTGGCTCAGTGGTTAAGCACCCCTGGTTTCAATTCCTGGTACCAAAAGAGAGAGAGAGAAAAAGAGAAAGAGGGTTCTAGGGGGTAGTAAATGCCACATGGTGTGTCTGAAAAAGTAAGCAAAGGAGATTTAGGATATCATGGAATTAGTCCTGATGGTTCTTCAGAAGGTGCAGTGACAATGCTGTTGGGAGAAGTAGAGCCTTGCTAGGGGCACCTGTAGGTCTATGAGAAGGTCCCAATTTTCATACCTCCAGTGACTGAATAAAGCCTGATCCACTTCTAAATTTCCCAGTTACATGAACTACTGATTCCACTTCATTCCCACCTCCCCCCAATATTTTATTATGAATCAGTTACACTTGGAAACTATACTTACTATTTTATTGCATTTTTTTGTAATACTGGGGATCAAACCCAGGGCCTTGTGCACACTAGGTGAGCTTCTCCCACTGAGCCACTGAACTATGTATCTCCAGGCCTAATAGGTTTTTGTTTTTTGTTTTTTAGAGAGAGAGACAGAGTGAAAGAATGAATCAACCTTTATTTAGTTTTTCATGTGGCTTTAGGTCTTCCAAGACTTCATTGTGTACATGGTGCTGTGGTTTGAACTTGCATCTTTGTGCATGCCAGGCAAGTGCCATAACCGCCAAGCCACCGCTCCAGCCCCCTAACAATTTTTTTTATACATGCTTTATCACATCTCCATCTTTCTATCAAATCACTAATACTTGTTATTTTCCAACCATTTCAAAGTAAGTTGTAGCTATCTATACAGTTTACCATACACGCGTAGGAATTCCATTCAGCAATAAAAAGCAATGAGCTACATACTGTAACTATCTGGATAAATCTAAAAACTATTATGCTTCATAGGGTATGAAATAGTCCTGCACCCTCATCACTAACAAGAGACCAATAGTTGTGTATAATTTTGTCCTTTTGAAGTGAAATTTACATGCCTTAAAGTACACAAATGTTAGTAGCATATTTGCTAGGATTTGATGAATACATACGTCTGTTTCCAATCCCCTACAAAGTTATAAAAGTCTTCACCGCCTTAGAATGTGTCCTCCTTCCTTGTTGATCCCCACCCCAAACCTCCAGAGACAATCACATTTTTTTGTATCTTTCCATGCAGTTTGGCCTGTTCTGAAATTTCATGAGTCAAATAATGAACTCTGTACTTTTTGTGTCAGGTTCCCCTTACTCTAAATCACAGTTTTTTGATTTGTCAGTGTGCTCACGCACATCAAATGCCCAGTTCAGTCTGTGGCAGGAATGTGCTGCAGTTCTCCCACCCTTCGACTGATGGACAAAAGGGACATTTCCAGTCTTCGTCTGCTACAGAGGATCCTACTGTGAACCCTGAGTGTTTTGTGGACATGTGGCCCCATTTCTTTTGTGTGGGCACCTCTGGATGAAATAGGCTTGTGGTTGGACAGATTATTTTATCTATTTATTTATTTTTTAAAGAAAGATAGAGGGACAGTGAGAGAAAGGGAAAGAGAATCAATATTTAGTTTTTCACAAGGCTTCCATTGTTCTGACACTTCGTTGTGTGTGTGGTTCTGAGGTTTGAACCCATTGACTTGCATATGCTGGGCAAGCGCCAAAACCACAGAGCCACCACTCCAGCCCCAGATTCTTTCATTTCTAAAACCAGTTTGACTTTTCTGTTCCTTACAACCCAAAGCACCCCAACTCCACAAGCCCTCAATGAATTGCTCTAATTCAAGCTCTTCCTGTAAGGAACCAGGTTGTTGGAGGCCTGTCACACCATGCCCAGTATTAAGAATAGTATTTACCATATATTCTTGACACATTATCTCTTGATGAATTCAGGATTTTTTTGTCTTTGCTTTTTAACAAATCTAGCCCCAATCTGTGTCCTTACAAAATCTCTGGAGTTCAGAATTTTCCTACCATTGTAGAGGTTGCTTTGAGCTAAAAAATGTACAGCTTGAAGAAATTGAGTCATTCATTTATATTTGTGTGTGTGACAATGTACAGAATATTTATAAATTTATATATTTGTATATATTCATATTCTGTTTTTTCTTTTTTTAAAGAGAGAGGGACAGAGAGAGAGAGATAGAGAGAGAGAATCAATTTTATTTAGTTTTTCACGTGAATTTCATTGCTCCAACACTTTGTTGTATAGGTGGTGCTGGGATTTGAAGTCACATCCTCACACATGCCAGGCAAGCACCATACCCACTGAGCCACCACTCCAGGCACTGTATATTCATATTCATATATCGAATACCTTCTGTATCCAGTACTATGACAACGTTTTACGTATGTGGTATTTATCAGTGAACAAAGCAAATAAACAGAAGTTATTCTCTTATGGACTTTATATTCTAGTGGTGGGAGAAAAATAATATGATAAAAATAATTATACCTATAATCCTAGAGACTCAGGAGGCTGAGGCAAAATCTCAAGTTCAGAGTCAGCCTCAGCAACTTAGCGAGGCCCTATGCAACTTAACAAGGCCATATCTCAAAATTAAAAATAAAAAGGGCTTGGGATGTGGCTCCCTGCTTATGCACCCCTAGGTTCAAACCCCAGTAGCTTTACTACTGCTTCTACAGTGACTAATTATAATAAAGTTACATGATATCTGTAAATGCTTTTGAAAAAATAAGTAAAGCAGACCAGGGCCACAGGGACTGCGGGGGTGAGGGGGGTGGTGCTGTTTATGAAGACAGACTGAAGTAGCCAGGAAGGCTTCACTAAGAATATAAGCTGTCACCAGGCATGGTGGTGCATGCCTATAATCCTAGTAGCTTGGGGAGGCTGAGACAGGAGGATAGGGAATGTGAGCTGTCAGTCCAGCCTTGGAGAACATGAAGCAGAGAGCCCTGTGGGTATGTTGTGGCAGAGGGAATAGCTAAAGCCAAGATTCTTGGGCAAGCACTCACCTGGCATATTCAAGAAACATCAGAGAGGGCACAGCAGAGACAAAGTCACAGAAGACAGGATTGGAAACCTCAGAGAGGTCAGGGGTTGGCCTTGAAATCCCTTGATGGACCTCCGCTTTTGTCCCGGGTAGCATAGAGATCCATCCCAGAATTTAGAATCGAAAAAGAACAGTGCTTCGGATTGGTGACTTGTGCTAGCAGTTGTGACCCTGTGGATTCTTTATCTTATATTTTGGAACTAAAACACAAAAGTTGCCTGAGTTAGTCATTATTTCCAAAACCAAATAGGATGAGAATTGCTCCTCATAGGACACAATAGAGGAGCTCAGGCTGGGACACACTGGCAGCTCTTGGTAGCACTCTTGAGCCCTGAGTTCAACCCCAGCACTGCATAAACAAATAACCCACAAAAAGAACAATAGCAATAGAAAGAAAAAAGGAGGCTAGGACTGTGGACCAAGTCAACACCATCTTTTGTTGTTATTAGTGTTAGAGCATTAGAGTTCTCCATGGCAGTTGGCTCATTTTGATAAAATCATACATGCATAGATTTGATTTACTCCATTGCAGTCCCCATTCCGTGCCTCACCCTCCTCTGCACCCTTTCCTTGTTCTTCTTCTACTGATCTTCATTTTGCCAGTTATATATTTATTATTTTTATTTTGGGGGGCATTGGAGATTGAACACAGAGGTTCTTTAACCCTAAACTAAATCCTCAGCCCTTTTTATTTTTATTTTTTAATTTTGAGACAGGGTCTTGCTAAATTGCTGAGGCTGGCTTTGAACTTGCAATCCTCCTGCCTCAACCTCTCAAGCCTCTAGGATTACATTCATGCACCACCACATCCAGCTATTTAGTTTTGATTGGTGCTTTCTACATACACAAAAAGGTGACATTCCCTATGTTATATTCATAAAAACAACACCCATCTTAATGACTACACATGCACCAGAAGTAGGGTCTGGACTCACATGAGGAGATTCTTCTTGTTTTTGGAAATGATTTCACCTGGGCTGAAGCAATCTTGGCCCAGGAACCCTTAGGGTTTCCAATTAGCTCAGACTTGTTTGTGTGCCTTGATGTACTAATAAGACTTCCCAACATACCCTTGACATTGATTAATGATAATAGGCCTCCTGTTTGGTTCCTTAAAATAGGAAAACCCCTATCTCAAGGTGATATGATCTGCTGGCTGGGAGAATTGTCATTTATCATACTGGAAAGCCTCAACTGGTAAAAGATACCAGCTCCCACAAAGACATAAACTGACTGGAACTAACCCAAGGGCCACTGCACCAAATTCCATTGGTTCCTTCCCAAACTGGTCCCAACACAACATTCCTGATGTGGGAGCCAACCCACATGAAACCGCCCCAGAAGGTCACTCTTCAGCCCTCAAGCCATGTCACTTTCTGTTCAGGGCTAAGAAAATCCAGCACAAACTACTTTCCTATCCAGGGGAGGCAAAACTTGCCACTGAAAACAGATAAACATCATTTACTTTTTGTAAAAAAAAAAACTACCATCTTGGAAGGAGGTGGAAGAGGGATTGCTTAACACTTGGAATAAACTTGGAGACTGAGTCCTGTCATACATACAGAAGATTGCATGCAGTCTTTTCCCAGAGGAGCTGTGAGGAAATCCCCCAAGGAGTAAACAGCACATCAAGACCCAACAGGCCTGACTAGACTGGAATCAGGAGAGCCCTGGCAAGTTCACAATGGAAACATCCTCCTGGTCATAGAATCCTCCCTAAGGCAGCTATTTTCCAAAAGTGTAGCCAGAAAGAATCGTCACTGAAAGATAAGCACAGAGATTCAAAGCAGGACACATTTTCTGAATGCCTGGCATATTCTACAGTTCACTGAGAAAGTTGTCACTGATGGTGAGAAAAATGAAGACCCTCCACAGCAGGAAGAAGCAATCAAAAAGGTTTGCAAACTCTGGAGCAAATGAAAATAGCACTCATTATATTTTGGATTTTTTTTCTTCCTTAGAGCAGCTTTGAATTAGGTCCCTGTTAGCTAAAGATTTACAAAGTCAGGCTAAATCCCAACAGTCCCAACTTCTTCTAGTCAGCTCCAGGAAGTTGATATACACATTTTGGGAAGAGAGCCCACAGGCTGGAACCACCTGGTTTCAGGGTTACTTGAGGGCAGAGAGTTTGCTTGACCTGGTTATTGAAGGGCCATAAAATAAGAACTGGCATGAACTCACCCAGGCCTTAGTGCTACGTGGTGTGTTGCCTATTTTATTTAGGCCCTGGGGAAGGAAACCTCCATTTTCCTTGTTGAACCCTGAAATGAGAATGGCTTCCTTATTGATTTGGTCTCCAGATGGAGAGAAACATTGTATTGACAAATAGTAGGCCTTGTTCTGCCGACAGAATTTTTCTGGGGAACTCCACAGACCACAATGAGGTGTGGAAACCAAGGTTCTGGAAGCCAGTTGGCAGGTGAGGGGAGGGCACTAAACTTGGCCCAGGATTTCCCAAAATTTACCTCTTTAACTCAGGTTCATTGGAGGGTATCCAGGCCAGGGGGAGCCTTGGGGATGAAAGCCATGCCCAACCTGCAAGGACAGCCCTGCTAGCCTTCTACACAGGATCAGTGACAGCATCTCTCACATTGGGTGTTCTTTCTTTGGAATCTCCTTAGAATCTATGGTGAACTGGGGAATGGAGACTCCCAAAACCTTCTACATTGGAAGTCTACCAGTTTAAGTTGCTGGTTTTAATTTGAGGACTTTGTCAAACAAACACACACACCCTCCCAGCCCTCAGGATAAACCAGTCATAAGCCCAAAGCAGAGACATCCACAAGAAACCAAAGATTGCTGAAGAAGCTGAACACACCTCTGTGCTTGACTGCAGCCTCTCCCCTCATTGGAGAGTGGAATGAGACAGACATGGCTTCAAGAGACTCCAGTCAAGATGAGGAAATTTCTCAGGGCCCTTCACAATTTCAAAGGATCTCACCTGTAATGAAGAGCAATGTAAAGGACCTCACCTGCAACGAAGGGCAATTTTTTTTCTTTTTTCTTTTCTTTTTCTTTTTTCTTTTCCTTTTTTTTTTTTTTTTTTTTTTTTTTAGTACTGAGGATTAAACCCGGCAGCACTTAACCACTGAGTCACATCCCCAGCCCTTTATGCTTTTTATTTTGAGATAGGATCTTGCTGTTCTTAAGTTGCTTAGGGCCTGGCTAATTTGCTGAGGCTGACTTTAAACTTGCCATCCTCCTGACTCTGTCTCCTGAGCTGCTGGGATTACAGGTGTGTGCCACCGTACCAGGCTAACAAAGGGCAGTCTTGACCATAAGCAGAGTAAAATCCGCAGGAGTTCGGCCTATAGCATTTACTATGAACTCCCAGTGTCTACATTTATGTCTTTGTTATTAATCTAGATTCTTAGCCCTTGACCAAAATGTAAACACTCATGCACATTAGCGTTGTCAGTCTGCTTTTCCAGAACCAGATGCACCCTCTTCCTTGTATTAAGAATGTGCATCTTTAAAATCAGAATTAGACCAGGCATGGTGGTGCTCACCTATGATCCCAGCAACTCAGGAACCTGAGGCAGGAGGAATTGCAAGTTCAAAGCCAGCCCCAGCAACTTAGTGAGACCCTAAGCAACTTAGTGAGACCCTGTCTCAAAATAAAAAAAAATAAAGGGCTGGGATGTATTTCAGGAGTTAAACACCCCTGGGTTTAATCCCTGCTACAAGGGAAAAATAAAAAGAGGCACAGCTGAGAGAGAGAGACCAGGAGGAGGGAGGCTGATCCTGAACACTCCCTAAGCATTGTGAGCATAATTTGTTCTGTCAACATGTGATTCATGGGGTTCCGTGTCATCTGATCCACCCTTGTCATCTTACATATGAGGAATTCAGGTGTCAGGAGAGCAGATATAACTTGTCCATGTCACACATGCTTATTATGTTGATGAGTGCAAATATTATGTTAAAACCAATACCCAGCCACCCAGTCACTTATTGCTATTTTATTTTCTGTCCATTCTTTCCATGAGAGAAATTCATGTTTAAGAAAAATCCTGGGGGTGGAGCTGTGGCTCAGCTGTAGAGTGCTTGCCTGGCATGCACAAGGACCTAGGTTCAATCCCCAGCATACACAATTAAGCATTGGGGAAAAAAGATGAAAAAATTAAAAATTAACTCAGTCTTTCTCTTTCTCTCTCTAGAAAGAAAGATGGACAGACAGACCTTGGCATGTTGCAGTTTAAAAAGAAGAGAAACTCAGTTGGACCTACTCCTCTTTTTTCTCTCTCTTTCTCCCCATCTTTCCTGGTGGTGGAGGATAAAGTTGGGGACCAAACCCAATGCCTCATACATGCCAGATGAGCACTCTACCACTGAGCTATTCCCCCAGTCAAGTTAGCTACATTTAATTAATAGACTCACCAAAGTTTAAATTCCACATAAGCTTGGGTAACCATAGTGATAAAGGTAGGATGAGAAGGGAGGGAATAGGGGGGTGATCAATACAGCTGGGAACACTCGGCTCCCATGAGAAGCCTACTATACACAGGCAGGTAGAGAAACTCAGAAATTTCAATAATTAATATACAGGTATTTCTATCTATAGCATGGGGGAATTATAGAGGAGACATGGGATCAGGGAATGGGGTAAAAGGTGGAGGGAGATCTTGGACTAGGATCAGCCTAAACTTACTATGTCAATATCCTTGTATGCATGAATACGTAAAAACGATTCCCCACAATATGTAAGATGATGTAAAAAAAAAAAGTGGCACTTCAGTGGGATCTGCAGAAATAGCCAGCTCCTGAGGCATAAAAAGTCCACAGCTAGAGGCTGGCTGTAACACTGGGATGAAAACCCTCCCTGCAGCACACTCTTGCCCCTGCAGAATGTCACCCAAACCCCACTGTTCTCCAAAGATCTTGGGGTGTCATACGCTGCAGATTAGAAGATGTGTCTGACCCAGGAAGCTCCCAAGGGACCAAGTCCATTTCATGACTGCTGCACAGGTATGGCCCATACATCTCTCCCCTTCTTCCTCACATAACCTGGTCCCTGGAAATTCTTCACCCTCTATTGCTATGGTTTGGATGTGAGTTATCTGCCCAAAGCTCCTGTGTTAACCCAGGAATATTCAGAGGTGAAATGATGGGATTGTGAAGCTGGGACCTAATCAGTCCATCCCAGTTTGAAAGGATTCAGTGTGTGGTGACTATAGGCTGGTGGGGTGGCCGGAGGAGGTGGGTCATTGGGGGCATAGATGGAGGAGGTGGGTCATTGGGGACATGCCCTGGAAGGGTGCATCTTCCCTGTGGCCCCTTCCTCTCTCTCTGCTTCCTGGCCACCATAGCTGAGCAGCTTCCCTCCTCCACACCCTTCCAACATGTTCTGCCTCACCTCATGCCCAGAGCTGTGGAGTTGGCTGACTGTGGACTGAAGCTCCAAAACCCTGAGCCCCAAATCAACTTTTCCTCCTCTAAGTTGTTCTTGTAGGTATTTTGTTAACAGTGATGAAAACCGAGATAACATAACTACCAATCATGTGATTCTGGATTCTCTAATGGGTAGACCAGTCATGTGCTCAGGCCTCCAGCGATGAGAATACAGGTGATTTCTGTGTTTATACCTGTGCACTACAATTATAGGTAACAGTGGGGTTCATCGTGACATAATCATACATGCACAAGAACCTGGATCCTCCACCTATTGCATTCAGTATCTTAGCCAGGGTTCAATTCAATTGCTACTTACTACTTTCTAAATAAATTCACTTGTCTAACTTGAAGTCACCTTACAGTTTCTTTCTTTAGCATATGGAAGGCCAGTACAATTGCCATAACTGTAACTGTAAAATAACTAATAGAAACTATCTGAATGTGTTCATATGACATTTTCTTCTTTAGTTTTCTGGAGAATCCAGTGTTCCATTATTAGTGACATCCCTGGATTCTGCAGATACCCACAGAAAAGTTTCAAGAAAGATGTCCAGAATGCAGGCTCTTCAGGCTCCCTGCACTGGAGTTCACTGAAGCCAGGAAACTGACCCACGGCCCTCGACTGTGCTCCCTAGGCTATAGATTCAGGGGTGCCCCCCATGAGAATTTAGAACAGAAGAACTGCAAACACAATGTGATACAAGCTCAGGCTGGGAGAAGATGTGGTGTTCCCCTTAGCTGGATGGCAGTACAACCAAGCCAGCTGTCCTGGCCTTGGCCCACCCAGCTCCCTATAGCCTGCCAGGTGTGTTGGTGCCAAGCTGACCTAGGGCTTGGCTTTTCCATTGCAGTGTAGCCAACTACCCCATAATTAGAGGTTTCATTTCTTCATCATTCTGTGTGGTGGGCCAGGCTCAGCACGAGGCAGAGATACTCCACACAGTGTCAGCTAGGGTCATTCATTCAGTTCCCTTCAGCTAGCCAAGGGCTGGGCTGCAAGACCCAGCAGGGCCTCACATTTGTAGCACCTGCTGCTTCTGCACATTCTCTCACTCTCCCTCTCCCTAGCTCAGTCACAGTGAAACCAAATTGGTTCCCAGGGAAACCAAATTCCTCTTGTGGGATCCTGCTGCCCTGAAGGTGAGAGAACCTTCTAAGATGAGCCAAAGTGGGCTTGTGGCTTTTTTCAGACCTTCTTCATTCTCTTATTCAAAACTAGTCATAGAGGCAGCCAAGAGTCAAGGGCAGAGGAGATCAGCCCAGCTTCGTAAAGGGAGGAGGTGCAAAAACCCACATCCTTCTTTCACCTGCCACTCTTGGGTTCAGATCCCAGCTCCACACTAGCTATCTTGCATTAGATAAATTATTTAACCTTAGTTCTCTTGTTAGTAAGATGAAAGTAATAGTATTTACCTCAATAGTCAGGCATAGTGGTGCACATCTGTAAATCCAGTAGCTCGGGAGGCTGAGGCAGGAGGATCACAAGTTGTATGCCAGCCTCAGAACTTAGCAAGGCCCTAAGCAACTTAGTGAAACCCTGTCTCAAAATCAAAAAATAAAAAGGGGCTGGGGATGTTGCTCAGTGGTTAAGCACCCATGGGTTCAATCCCTGGTGACTATATATATATATATATATATATATATATATTTTTTTTTTTTTTTTTACCCCATTGGATTCTCATAAGAATTAAGCAAGACAGCACATAAAGTGACCAGCACAGTGCTGGGAAGTTCGAGTTCAAGCTGTTTCCTTCCCTATCTACCAAGAGTGGATTTTCCTTCAGTGGGATGATGATCAATAACCTCAGCCGTGGGAAGCCATGATCCCAGGATGGAATATTCAAGCACAATAGAAACAGTATCTACCAAAACATTAAGCCAAAGGGAAATGCCCTTCAGATATCAGTCCTCCAGCCATCCCAGACAAAGCCTGTGGCCATGCCAAAATTTAGACTTTGAACTAAAAAGCTTATTTTCAAAGGCTAACCTTTAAACATTCCCATTCTGTTAGAAAACAGAACCAAGGAGCCAGGCCCTAATTGTTTAGAGTTCAATCTTCCAATGATAATTTCATTGACTGATAAGTTGATTCTTGATCCTAAATCTGCTTTCTGTTTGTTTTTTTTTAAACAGAATGAATACCAAAGATTTTCCCCCTGCCTGCATTCTAAGACCAGTAATTTCATTCTACTGGACCATTTATTAATAGAAAAATATTTTGCTTGGTAAAGAGAAGTGTCCTAGCCAGGCATGGTGGTACATGCCTGTATCCCAGTGACTCAGGAGGCTGAGACCAGAGGTTCACAAGTTAGAGGCCTGCCTCAGCAACTTAACAAGGCCCTAAGTGATTTAGTGAGAATCTGTCTCAAATTTAAAAGGGCTTAGGGATGCAATTCTGTGGTAAATTTCTCCTGGGTTCAATCCCTAGAACAAGAAAAAGAGGAAGAAGAAGGAAAGAAGGAAGGTCAGGAATGAGGAAGGAAGGAGACCCATGCACTGGTAGTTCTCAGCTGACAATGATCTTGCACACCACCCCACACCATCCTAGCCATTTGGCCATGCCTAGAGAAATTTTTGCTCATCACACTGAGGAGGTCAATACTGCTGGCCTCTCTTGAGCAACAGCCAGGGATTCTGCTAAAAATTCTGCAACACCCAGAACAGGGCCACAACAGAGAATTCAGTGGCCCCAAATGTCAGTCACATGAACGTTGAGAAGCCTTGGTGTTGAGCCATCATGTGCTGCAATTTTCTTCAGAAACAGATCTAAAATTTCCACCAGGACAAGCTAGCTTGGAATTGATCCAGCCATTCTGTGACCGAAGGGCCAAACGGACTCAATTATTTTTCCTATCAGGCAAAGCCCTGTGTGTACAGACTCTGATTCACGCACCCCAAGTGTAGGATGTGCATTGTGGGAAACAGTGGCTGTCCCTTAAGCACATCAATACCAAATGCTCTTTGCAACAATTTTAAGGTTGTAAGACAATGATGGAAAAAATGTATAAACAGTGAAAATAATCCAGACCACAGGTTTAAAAATGTGACCAAAGATACCCCACAGCCTGCAAGAGTTGCAAGTATAACCCCCACCCCCTGCTAGGACTTGCGGGTGCTGCTGTCCATGTCCAAAGCAAAGTGCCAGCATGCAAGCTCCTCAGTCATCTCTATACCTCTGGTACCTGGAAGGCCTGACAGGAAACTGGGCTGATTGTGACTATCAAAAGAAAACATCAAGGCACTAAGGAATCACTCAGCCAAACCACCAAGAAAGCAAGTAATGTAGTAAGTTTTGGAATAACACACCAGTCCTTCAGTGTTTTAAGTCACCTAAAACAAAAGCATAGAATAAAGATTTGAGATTTTGAAAATGACTAAGTGTATTTTGATGCTTATCTTCAGGTAAAATTCTGGGAGGAAAAAAAGCTTTCAAAACAAGAATGAAAGGGCTGGAGCAGTGGCTCAGTGGTAGAGCTTTTGCCTGGCATATGCAAGGACCTGCCTTCAATTTCCAGCAGCATCTACACAACTATGTGTCCAAAACACAGAAACTGGATGAAAAAATACCCAGTCTCTCTCTCTCTCCAAAAACAAAAATATGAATGAGAAAGCTAGGAGCAATGGCTCATGCCTGTAATCCTGTTTATTGGGGAGACCAAGGCAGGAGGATTGCAAGTTCAATGCTAGCCTCAGCAACTTAGTGAGACAAATCTCAAAAACAAAACAAACTATAAACAAGTCTGGGGATGTGACTCAGTGGTAAAGTGCCCCTGGGTCCAAGCTCTGTCATTAAAAAAAGAGAAAAAAAAGAAAAAGAAGGAAAACTTAGTGCTAGCTACTTTTGTGCTTTCCTTTTGTTAAAAGCTCATCAAGCCGCATGCTTAAAGTTTTGTGCACCTTCCATAAATTTGCTGGAGAAAAGAACAGAGCCATGAAAGTAGAGAAAAGAGGAATAGTAACAAGGGGATCTGGTGAAAATAGAAGGGAGAACAGTAGAGGAGGAGCAGGGGACCTATGGTGAGGGAGAAGGAGAGGATAAATGGAAGAACTGGGGAATAGGTTGACCAACTCACGCCACGTGCATGCACAAAATACCACAATGCATTGCAAGTCTGCATACGACTGCAACGCACAACTAAAAATAAATAAGCAGAAGCAGGACCAAGAGAGTGGAGGAAGGGGGTGGGGGAGAGGAGGAGAGTGCTGGAAATTGAAATGGAGGAAATCATGTTATATATGAACATGTCAAAATGAACCCTGTTATTCTGTGTAAGTACAGTGTGCCAAAAATGAAAAACAAAAATTAAAAAAAGACTAGAGAAAAAGAATTGAATAGCTAATGGGGTAAGGAGTTAAGGTTGATGAAATGTATTCCAACATTTGCAAATGATACACATTTGTTTCTCAACATCTGTTGATATGTTTGAAAATTAGGTACGATATTTAAAAAAAAAAGTAGTTTGGGCAAGATCTTTCCCAGCTCAACTTTAGAAGCAGAAAACTCAAGGGGAAAATCCAAGGGTGGCTTGCAGAGTTCTGGCCACCCCAAACTTGACACACACCCAGAGGTGCAATTTCACACACTTACAGATTACATTGTTGATATTATCTGCAAAGGGTTCTGTGGGTCAAACCTCCCTGCCTTGCTATGGGAACTGTCAGGGTTGGCGGCTGATATTGTTCTCCTGGCTTTCACAGTGAGTCATTGCTGCAGTTGAAAATAACAATCCTTTGAAATGACCCACCAGATGCACTGTGACACTTTGACCTTGTCAGGGCCCAAAAGCTCTACTGAAATCACCTTTTAGGGCCTTTGGGGGTCCTTTGGTGTGGGGGTCCTTTGGTGTGCAGGAATTTTGTTTTTTCTAATATTGTTTCAATTAAATAGACCAGTGGCTGGAACTTGGGGATGATTTTGCGCTTTATGGCTTATCTTTATGATATGGTAATTGTAATTTAACGCATCTAACAGCTAAGTCATTGCTTTCACCCCTCTGCTAAGGGAAAGAACAGAGACAAGGAGCTTGAAGGGTTTGAAATATGCACAGTGCACTTTTTTTCTCGAATTCCCCAGAGAAAATTCTCTCACCTTTCTCCCCCTTGATAAGAATGTGCAGGGACACAAATGCGTGAAACAAATGTCCTTCCAAGTTAAAGACTTCTAGTGGATAATGGAAAACCTTGAAGGGTCAGAAATTAGATCACGATTCCTCAGGTCCATTAGATCCAATTTTCCTAAGTTCTTAGCTGTGTTTCTGGAAAATGGCTATCACCTGGCCACCATGTTCCAGCTCCGGTCTTCCAGGAGAGGGCACAAAATTCATGGGTCTTTTCTTTACTTAAAACATAAAGTCGCTTCCCCCCCCCTCTGTTTTTTTTTAGAGATAAATGAGATCCACATGTATAGAGCAGAGTGAGAAACTGGGGGAAAGAATCATGTCTCAGGGTTTCCATTCCAAACAGAAAACATGCAATTTCCTGACAGTGTTAGGTAGTAGCCAGCAAGGAGCAGCGAAATGCTGGACAAGGCCACAGGTTTAGTCTTGAAGTTTGCTGTAAGCTACTGCCAAGGCAGATAAGCTGTGGAAAACATTAGTACACAGTGTTGAGGGCAAACAAAGACCAGAGGAGAAGGAGAATGCCTCAAGAACAAAGGATCTATGGGACCATCTCTTCATAGGCCCCATAAAAGTTGAGATGAACCTAAAAGCTACTGACATCAGGTGTCTATTACTAGCTCAGAAGGGGGTGTTCCTTAATAAATGGGTGTACCTTAATAGTGTAGGGCAGGCACACTGAAGCACTGAGGTAACTTTTGACCACTATTGACCCCAAAGCCCACCTTAACATGGGATTGACTTGTAGATGAAGCCTCCTAAACAGGATGGCCACCATGACAGTTCCAGAGAGGACCAACTAAGGTCAAAAAACTCCACTGGCCAATGTGAAAGAGGAGTTGAACACCTGATTGGTGAAAGCTGCTTAAGGAGGACCCTGATTTTCAGATCAATCATAAAACCAATAATTTTGGAGACAGCATTGTCTCCTTGGTAGTTCTCTGCTCAGAGAGGGCCCACTCTCTCTCTCTCTCTTGAGAGTGCTTTCTGCTTGAATCCTACTCTGCTCTTACTTTAGTTTCACTCTCTTTCACTCATAATAAAATTCTCTCGCATGACTTTTTGTGTCTGACTTTAAATCTTTCATCGGAACACAAGAACCGAGTTTTGCTTTCTCAGCTTCCTGCTTTCCTGCGACATTAGCACAAATTTGTCGCCTATCAACATTGGAGTGGTGATGTCCCATGATATCTTCTTTCTTTGGATCCCAAGATGTGGTGAACTAGTGGGACACAGTTGTTATTTTATCTTTTAGTATGGGTTTGCAAACTGTGGCTGGAGACTTAATCCAGTCATGTCCATTTGTATTATTTGTGGCTCCTTCTGAGATTTGATGTCACAGATGAGTTGGTGTGATAGGCTGTAAGTCCACAAAAATTTAAAAAATTTACTATGTGGCCCTTTACAGAAAAAGTTAGCCATTCCCATGCTCTGACTAGAAATTTTCACTGTATCTACAAATTGTATTGATTTTTAAATTTTTAATTGCCAGAATCATATTGACTTCATTTTTAGTGTTTACTCTATATTTTTATTTTATTTTATTTTTGAGAGAGAGAGAGATAATCAAATTTCTTTAGCTTTTCATGTGACCTTTGTTGCTCTGACACTTCGTTGTGTACATGGTACTGGGGTTCAAACCTGGGTCCTCATGCATGCCAGGCAGGCCCTGTAACTGCTGAGCCACCACTCCAGCCCCTAATGTTTACTGTTAAAGGACAAAGTCTCCTGAGTATTCCTGCTTAGGAAGTTCACCCATGTCACACATCTGTAACAACACAGAATCTTGTCTTCTTTTACGACCTCTGATCTCAGTCCATCACTCTGACCTCAGTTCATCTCCCTCTCTGTCTCTTTTTCATTCCTTTTCACTCTCTTCCTGATGCCCTACCTGCTTCTTCTCACCTCCGTACCCTTCCAGTAAAGACAAAGGAACTTTTGTTATTGTTGTTTTTTTAAATGCAGGGACACTTAATCACTGAACCACATCCCCAGTTCTTTCTTTTATTTTTAATTTTGAGACAAGGTCTTGCTAAGTTGCTTAGGGCCTCACTAAGTTGCTGAGGCTGGCTTTGAACTTGCAATCCTCCCGCCTCAGCCTCTCAAGTCACTGAGATCACAGATGTGCACCACCAAACCCAGTGAGAGAGGGTTTTTTGATAGGACAGAGAAAGAAAACAAAGACAAGGTAGCCTCATAATACATCAGCATACCTGTGTAAAACATAGTCTTTATCATTCATGAATACAAATGCTCCTCCATTTCATGATAGGGTCACATCCCAATTAACCCACCACAAACTGAAAATATCACATGTGAAAAATGCATTTAAAATATCTAACCCATCAAACACCATAACTCCTACTTTGAACATGCTCAGAACATTTACATTTGCCTATAGTTGGGAAAAATCATCTCACGCAAAGCCTGTTTAATAACAAAATGTTGAATATCTTAAGTAATTTTTTTGAAAAGATCAAAATTTAAGACCTGATATATGGATTCTACTGAATGCTTATTATTTCTGCACTATTGTGAAGTCAACAAATCATGCATGGTCCCTTATGTGTCCCCATCTGCTCTGTGATCAGCTGAGTTAGAAATCTTTCCAGCTTTCCTTCCTTCCCCAACTCTCTTCCTGCCCTCTCCTGTCAAGAGTTAGGATTTCCTTTAAATAAACTACTCTGACCTCAGGGAAACCTAACAAACAAAGAAGCTTCAAAAATGACCTAATGATTCCACATTAGGAAGGACAAAGACAAATCAGTAGGAAAATGCCAGCTTCATCTTCAAAGCTGCTTCTTTGGTGGATTTTGCAAATCAGAGAGAACGTTTCATCAGGAATCAACATTCAACAAGGCCACCAGAAGCCTTGATTCTGCTCTGGGTTATTTTATGGGCCTGCCTGCAGTGAAGCCAGGTGGCCCGTGAGCTTCTAGGTGTGCTGTCCTTTAGCAGCGGTCTCACCCCCGTGCAGGTTGTGCCAGGCACAGCTCTGAGCCCCTGTTGTGTTTTGCAGAGTAAATGTCTGCACAGGAATGTCTAGTGGCCATTCTCCCTCTCTCCAGCTTGGAAATCCCACCACAGAGGTTGCAAGGTGGTTCAGCAAGGACAACTGACTGGGTTAGGGGGACAGAGCTCCCAGTTCATCACACCTCCTTAGCTCGGCTGGCAGCTTTACTCAGTGGGATGTGCATGTGGCTGCTGTGTGGACCTGGGCAAGTCACTTCAGCTCTCTGGGTCCCAAGTCCCTTATAAAAGGAGATGTAATACAGAAGATATATGTCCTATAGGGAAGTTGTCATCACCAATGTGAGGATAAATAGGGCACTGCTCAGTAAACCGAAGAGGACAAAAGAAATGTTAGATATTCATTATAGGAGGTGGGGGGGAATAGGAGAATAAAGGGTAACAAGATCCTTGCCTGGTAAATCCCACTGCATGAGCATGCTGCTGCTCTGCTGAGTAGGCATAATTGAGTGCAGGCCTGTAATTACAGCAACTCAGGAGGTTGAGGCAGGAGGACTGCAAGTTTGAGGCCAGCCTCAGCAATTTAGTGAGACCCTGTCCCAGGATAAAAATTTAAAAGGCCAGGTGTGTAGTCAGTGGTAGAATAACACTGGGTTCAATCTCCTGTTAAAAAAAGAAAGTCAGGAGATCAAGATGATGACCACCCCAGTAGTGGTGACTCCAACACGCTCCTGAGAATCACCTCACACTGAAGAAGTGCACGCAGATTCCCGTGGTAGGACCAAGATCCCAGTGTGGGCGAACATTATCCCCTGCTAATTTTTTTTAACTCCAAAGGAATAGCATGGTGCATTAATGAATATAAATGAGGAAGTTTGTGTCACCCCACTGACTGACCCCACACCCAGGGTAGGGGAGCTTCCCTGGAGGAGAGGAAACAGAGCAAGTTTCCTAATCAAATACCCTAATCTGGCCATGAACTCGCTGATTTGATTGATCTTAATTTACATAAACTTGGAATAAAGCTCTGAGAACTAATCTCCCACATTAGCAAACTTACAACTGTTCATGCGAGTGGCAGCAGCCGGCTCACCATCGTGATGTTTCCCTGAGGATGGAGCTGGCTGCTCAGCAAAAAACAGTCTTGGGGGCTCAGCCACCATGGTCAGAAAACCAGAATCTACTGCCTTGAGTATTGGCCATCTCCCAAAGGGGTTGTGTGGTGCTGGGATCTCCCTCTCCAACTCCAGTTGTTTCCGGCAGAGCTGGGAGAGAAGATTCTACATAAGACTAACCTCTTCCTCCCCTGTACTCTGAGATACTGCTATCTGAAGAAACAGACACTCTTCAAAATTGGTACTTGTTTGCTATTATAATATATTGTGAGAGGGGACTCTTCAAGATGGCGATCTGAACACAAAAGGCTTCCATTGCACCCCCATGACTGATCAGGATATCTCCGGCTTCTCATCAGTTTTTTAAGGTGCGTTTTGGGAAATGGCATTATGATTCACCAGTTCTGATCTCAGCATTGGTTTTGGGGAATAGAAACCTACAAGCGAGCGAACAGGGATTCTTTGTCCCACGTACCCGCGCGGCGGTGCCCGCCGGCTGCAGGCATTTGCACTCTCCAGCCTACATTCCCGCTTGCCAGAGTCCCTTCTGCAGGGGGGAAAAAATTCCGCACAGCTTTAAAGACAGCGTACTGGCGAGGACAACTCCCGGACCTGTGCACTGTCTGCCGGCAGGATCAATGACTGGAAAGAGCTTCCTAATAAGCACAGAGCAGCGGTTTGCGCAGGGGAGGTGGTTCGGGAACTGCAAGGACGGGAGAGCGGAGCAAGCCTCCGTACTACATCTGCGAACTAGTTACCGCACGTCCAGCCCGCCTGAGCAGGGCAAGACTTCTTTGGGACTGCAAAGCAAGCTCTAACAGCTCCGCCCGGAAGCAGCAGAGATCAAGGGTGGAAACAGGACCAGAAGGCCTGGCTGAAGCCCTGAAGAAGGTGGGGGAGCAGTCAGGGAAGGGGAGCATCCATTTTGAAAACCACCCTCCCTCTCCTAGACCCACATCCCCCGGGTCTGAAAAAGAGGCTCATACAATT
>PVKS010019211.1:0-38754 GCA_004027875.1 Aplodontia rufa
ACGCACACACCTGCTGAGCGCACACACACACACCTGCTGAGCACACACACACACCTGCTGAGCACACACAGGGAGGAGACTTTCCCACAGAGGCACTACAGCCATATGTTGTTTGGGAGGAGAGCTACACAACACTCGAGGACTGCAGGCTATCATTCAGAGGCTAAAAGGGAAGAACAACCAGAAGCAGAGCTAATATGACAAGAAGGTTGGTGACTAAGGATTGTTTTGAGAAGCCGCATAAAAAGGAACCGAGAGGGGCTGTAGTGATGGCTCAGCAGTTACGGTACTTGCCTGGCATTTGTGAGGACGTGGGTTCAAACCCCAGCACCCTGTACACAGCAAGCTGTCAGAGCAAAGAAAGCCACATGAAAAACTAAATAGAATTGATTCTCTTTCTCTCTCTCATTGTCTCTTTCTCTTAAAAGAGAAAGAGAGAGAGAGAGAGAAAGAGAGAGGGAGAGAGACTGAGAACTCCCCTTAGAGCATCAGTCCTGCTTTGAAAACTATATTAGAATTTTCTTTAATTCCTTTTTTAGGTTATGTGTGCAAAGGCAAGGAATAACATGGTTTTATTTGCACAAAGGTCTGTGTTTTAAGACTTTGTATGAAAATACAATGACATCTGGTGCCATCATCTTGATCCTAGGTGATTCATTTATCTTCCATATCTAGAGAAGTAAAAATGGCAACAAGCTGCGAGCAGCAGTAACTGCTGCAGTGGGAACAGGAACAAGGAGAAGGCAGCCATGGGGACCTCAGGATGGTGCTGCAACTGGGGCAAGGCTCTGTCTGTCATATCACCAACCAAGTGACAGGAGTTCTGATTTTCTTATTCTGCTTTGCTTTGCCTTTGGCTGGCAGGAATCTTTTAAGTCAATTTCTGGTATAATTATTTCTTCCTGTGCCTCGTAATATTTGCATTTGTTTATTTTTATTGTGTATGTTTTCACTACACATAACTTCTAGTTTTTTCAAGAGGCATCTATAAATCTATAATCACTAACATTTATTGCAAGCATATTGTGTAAACATTTCAGTGTTCAAGGTTGATTGTTTTATAGTGCTATGAAGCAAAGGATTTTACAGATGAGGGAACATAGGTTTCAAGAACTCTTGTCCAAGGCTCAGAGTTGCTGTAAGTGGCAGAGCCAGGATTAAAATCCCTGAAGTTCCCAGTGCAGGGTTGGTGGCTGGGACATTCTTGGATATTACAGCCGGAAGTATTCTTTGTATTTTATGCTCCAAAAAAGGATCAAGAACCCATCTCTTTGGAAAGAAGTCAGTGTGCTGGGTTCTATCTACTGTGAGGAAATTCATAGAACAGCATTCACTTAGCACATTGTGTTTCCTTTTTGAGATGTTTGTTCCTTTGAGGCAGTTATTACAAAGCAAAGGTTCAAATTAATGATGCAAATCAGATTCTTTGACCCTTGTTTTATCAATGCAGCTTTCCATGGGCTAAGACAGGCTCTGGCATCTGTACTAATGTTACCAGAGAACAAGTCTCTTGCATGAGAATAGTCCCATCCATCTTACATTCCTTTGGATCTGCCTGCAGCAGAACAGCATAAGCTCATATTTACAAAACCATTACCTGTGTCCAGCTGAACATTCATTTACTGAAGGGTTTTGAATGTGTTTATTTTTTGTTTGTTTGTTTGTTTTTGCTAGAGAAACAAGGCATACGATATAGGTTCTTTAGAACATGTGCTTTGGGGTACAATTCTTCTTGCTTTGATAAATTTACAATGATGGTTTTGCCAGATGGAATATGGACTCCCCAAGGAAATGTGGGGACTGCTAAGAACACTGTAAAGGAAGCAAAACTTGTTCCACTTGGAATAAGAGGTGACAGTCAGAAGCCACATAGAGGTTGTACCAATACCCTTTACCCTTACAAAGCACATTTATAAAGAAGCCCCAAGACACAGTGCATTTAGACTTATGTAAGTGTCAGTGGTGAAGGACACCACAGAGCACCTGCAAACATGACCTTTAGTGTAGCCCTGAACACTCATGGGAGAGTAAGAGGTTGTGGCTTTTTATGGGCAATGCATGATACTCCCCAGATTCTCTTGAGCCTGCCATTGCTGTGAAACTTTTATCCCATGCCAATGGCATTTTATATTGCTGTTTGATGACAGAATCTGATCCTAAGTCAGTGAGCTTTTCTGAGCTTTTTGCTACATGAAATAAAATAGATAACCAGGAGCTCTACTATGCAGGCACCGTGAATTACGGCCACTTTGTTCTTTAAAAGAAAAAAAAATACATGGAACTGGAGCAGTGGCTGAGTGGCTGGAGCACTTGTCTGGCATGCACAAAGACCTGGGTTCAAACCCCAGCACTACATACACAACTAAGTGTTGGAGAAACAAAAGCCAAAAGGAAAAATAAAGGTGATTCTCTCCCTAAGAAAAAAAGATAGCACAAATATTTTCACATTACAATAATCTTTCTAAAGTTTGAGTGCGCTTTTCTCTTCTTTTCCTCAAAAAAAAAAAAATTGTTCTTTAAAAGCTGTTTTTTTTTCAATTCCACACCAATGGTACTGATCATTAACAACATTCCTGTGGGTGTCAATGGGCTCCCTCTTCCCTGCACTGTGTACATATAAAATGTCACCTCCCTTTTATAGATAAAATAGTGCCGTTTATCGAAGATATCAGTGTTGTTGTAATTCTAATGTTTCAGATTTACAAACTCTAAAATTTCAGATTTTTAAGCTACTTTATGGTTTGAAAATTTTTAAAAATTTTCAATTTTCTAAACAATGCAACCCATAAAGTTGTGTAATATATTGAACAAAATAATTTCATGCTACATTTTGTTCACTTGATGAGTTTTAATGATGAGTAGGTTACAGATGTTTTTCTTGTGTAGTTTTCTAATCTCCCTAAGACTGAGAAAAGGAAATGGCTGACATCCCAGGCATTGGTCAGCAGGTAGTTCTAAGTAGGTTATTCAGTGCTTCATATTGTCACTTCCTTCACAAATCATACTCCCACCCACCCCCACTTTTTGTGGCAATGATAGATAACAGAGAAACCAGAGATACTTTTTGGGTGATTTCTTCCTCAGCTTCCACGTTTTGTCTTAGAGGATTTCCTTTGACTCATGTTGATGATTCATTTTTTAGTCTCCAGAATTATGAAAGTAGATTAATTTTCTAAATATAAATCAGATTAATTGACAATAGTTTCCAAATTACTCCAAATGTATTGTAATCTGACTCTTGAAATATGAATATTAGACTGCAGGTCTGCAGGTTGGGAGCACAGTGCTCTGATTGGAGCTGGCTTTCAGTATACTCCACCCTGAAGCTCAGGCAGGAGTACTGGCTACCTGATGAACATGGCAGATGCACAATAGTAGAAGCCCAAGTGTGTAATCACATTTCAAGTCTCTACTTATGTAATTACACTATTTTCTGATTCACCAAAACAAGTTAAATGGTCAAATCCAAAGTCATGGGATAGGAAAGTAACACTCCCACCCATAAGACCATGACAGATGTATGGCTGTGTATCACTACTACAGGAGAGTAACAATTTTGGCTAACCAATCCATTTCTGATTAGCTCTAGCAGATCATATTAAGACTAGTAATTGATCACAAACCTCAACACAGTATTATCATCATTTTATAAAGGACACTGAGACAGAGATTAGTAACTTGCTGAAGATTAACTGCTCAGAAATGGCAGAGCTTGGATGCAAACCATGCCATCTGGCTGCAGAGTCCCAAGGGACCTTCCACATGAGCATGTCAGCTTGAAGCACCAATTTCACCCTTTCTGTCATGGATAGCAAACCAAAGCAAAAGGCAAGAAATAAGATCAGCAAAGGATGTAGATAAAAATTCCACAGGCTCCACTTTCACCAACCCTGGAGACAGATATTGCATTCTATTATGTTATGATACATTATTTTCTATTAAAATACACAAAGATTATCAAAAGTGGCCAAAATTAGCATAGAAATCACAGGAGTGAAGTGCTTCTGAAGTCATGTTAGAAAAATTGTAAAGTGATGTGATAGGATGGTAGCATATCTCAAAAAAAATCAGGGAATATGTATTTCCTGTAAATGGAAGCATCACTCCACAAAAATCCAGTATCACTTGCATAAAACAAAAGCTTTACAACCTGGAACACAAGGAAACTGAGCAGAAAGTACAAACATTGAGAGTATGAGAAGATGACAGATTTAAGAGAACACTAGAATAACTCTGGGCCAAGATTTACAAAAAGGAGTTGTCATCAAACTTGTTCAAGGTACCTAAAGGACAGCAAAATACAGTCCTGGGAACACTCTCTAGAAAACATTGCCTTGGACCAGATTAAAATGCTGAAATTTTATCATTAGTAAAACCTTAACAAGATAGATGAAAAAGTACCACAAACCAGAAATACACAAACTCAAAAGAAATGATGATGAGAAAATAGGGAGAGCTGAAACAGGGTCCTGGCAGAACTTAGCGGAACAGACACTAATAATGCAGAGACTTGGACCAAGGATAATGATTGAAATAAAATAGAAAATTTTATATTCGTTCAAATAGACTGGAGAAGAAATTTCAAATACAGTATAAGGTAAAGAAGGTGTAACACATACATATACATAATTGGAGTTTGAGAAAGATAAGAACAATGGAGTAGAACAAATGTTTTTAAATATAATTCAAACATTTTGAAATACAAGAATGTGTGTGCGTGTGTGTGTGTGTGTATATATATATATATGCATATATATGTGATATATATTTAAATATATTGTGTTAAAGACCCACCCTCTGCCAAAGGAAAGAACACCTGATGGTCTACACTGAACTAAAGCCTAACAGTTGTCTGTCTTTTAAAGAAGAAGAAAGAAATTTCTGTACAGCCAGGTTACAAGAGGAAAGTATCACCCTGTCTTCAAATTTTCCAACAGTAAATGGTTTATTCTATACTTTGAACATCAGTAAAACATAAGTTATAATGCCTGGACTAGAGGGAATAGAGGAAGACCAGATTGTTAAACTGAGTCCTGAATCACTACAGGCAAAGATGACAAAGGCACAGACACCTAGTTAGGCAAGATGCAGGTGCAGCAGGAGACAGGCTGGCCAGATGAGCAGGGCATGAAAGCTGTGCTTAGGAGTTCAGGTTTCTGTTCCAGTCAACAGGCAATAATCCAGATTTTTTTTTCTCTATCCAAGCCGTTTTTCCCCTTTCCTGAGGTCCCTCCTGAATTCTAAACCCATCTAGCTGGACAGTGAGTATTTCAGGGGCAATGTTCCTATGGTTCAAATAATATACCATTACCTTCTCTCTGTTTATACAATGCTTTGCTGCAGAAAGGTTTCAGCTGGTTCCCTGACTCAGGAGTGGGAGGAAGGATTGTGTGGGTTAATCTGCATGATTAAAATAACTTAAAATGGCACTTTGTGTACATTAGTTTGACCTGTGTTTTAAATCTTCAGTGGAATTTTTTTAAATGGGGACATCGTTTCTATAATTTGTTAGTGAAACTGTAATATGCCATCTCTTCCATCTTGCTAAGGAAGTAGTATTTCCAGGATTCACAGATCAGATGAAGGCCCCCAAACTCACCTGAGATTACAGAATTAGTTCTTATTCTAGAGCATGTACTTGTCCCCTCCCCATTTTTTTTAAAAAAAGAGGAGAGAATCAACTTTATTTTTTTCATCCAGCCTTTCTTTCTCTGACACTTAGTTGTGAATATGGTGCTGGGGTTTGAACCCAGGTCCTTGCGCATACTAGGCAAGCGCTCCAACTGCTGAGCCATGGCTCTGGCCCTGTGCTTATCCCTTAATCTGGGATTTCACTGCACCACTTGGTAGGCTGAGGGCTCCAAGATAACATTAGGATGTACCAGTGTGATATGAGATAACCCCCTCTCCACAAAAGTTCATGCAAGAAAGTTTAGAGGTGAAATTATTGGGTTCTAAGAGCCTTAACCTAATCAATGCATTAATTTCCTAATAGGGATTAGCTAGGTGGTAATGGTAGGCAGGTAGGGTGTGGCTGGAGGTGGGTCATTGGGGCTGGAACTTTGGGGTATATACTTTGTCCTTGGAAAGGTGAGACTCTCTATGCTTTCCTGTACCATGTTCTCAGCCCCACTCTTCCACCATGATGTTCTGCCTCACCTCAGGCCCTAAGGAATGCAGTTGGCCTTCTATGGACTAAGACCTCTGAAACTATGAGCCCCAAAATAAACTTTTCCTCTTCTATATTTTTGTATGGCCTGGGTCTCTGTGGCACAGACCCTAACTGGCCCTCAGGGACTGCCTGGCCATAAAGCACCCAGTAGTGACCCACCCCGATAAAGGGACCTCTGTGCCCACTATGCACAGATGTACAATGTTGTTATATAAGACCTATACTGTTCTCCCCATGTAACAACCAGAAGCCAGAATTTATTTCATGCTTTCAGAGCTAGTGGGTCTTAGACCCTGATCACATAATAGATCCCATTGGGGCTCACCCACCACTGTGGGAAGAAGATACCTATACTTCTTGAATACCCCTTAGATGACTCCAGTTTGCAGCTGGGTGAAGAACTGCCATTTAAACTTAGTTTACTTGAGGTACTTCCGAAACCTGTATCTGCAGAGACCTCTTTGGGGAAGACCGCAGCAGCTGAAGGGACTGGCCATGTCTAGGCCTGCCATTCTTGGACCAGTAGGCAAAGGAGGGGCCTGCTGGGTGATCTGGACTTCTTAGAGATGATCTATCCAGCTGGGTTCAGCCACCCAGAGTCCTCAGAGGGTGGGCCACAGACACTGTGTAACAGGGACCCTCTCAGTCCATGTGAACATCAGAGCATAGTATAGCCTAGAATATTGTGTCTATTTCTTATAAGTCACCAGAATTCAGCTGGAAGGTTAACCAAGGTAAATCTACTATCCAACTGACTTAGATTGTGGCTGACACTTTCTACTTTGTAAACCTATTACTCCTGGTAATTAATTTTTTTCCTAATAACCAATGCACTCACCAAGAAGAATCCCAGAGGCTATTCTGGGAAATAAGTAAAAAAAAAACCACTGAAACTCCATTACAGAGCACACCTGTAAATCCCAGCTATTCGGGAGGCTGAAAAAAAAGGATCACAAGTTCAAGGCCAGACTGGGCAACTCAGTAAGACCCTGTCTCAAAATAAAAGGGTCTAGGGATGTAGCTTAGAGGTACAGCACCCCTACATTCAACTGCCAGTACCACAAGAAAATGAGGTGTCTCACATCACAATTAGTCCATGATTCCTGTGAGCCTCCACATTCCACCCATTCTCCCTCCATTGAGGGTCAAGGTAAAGGGTCTAGGTGCAAGGGTTAGAGCCAAGCTATAATTACTGACTTTAGCTTTTGGGCTCTGAGGATGTCTACTCACATGGTATCAGAGCCAAGGGCAGTTAGAAAAGCCCAGTGCCATACCATGACCTGAGCTAAATATCAGAACCTGGAGGGGCCAAATCTGGGCTTGGGAGATGGAATCTGCTTCAGGAAAGCTAAGATAGGGCTGGGAATATAGCTCAATGTTGGAGCACTTCCCTAGCATGCACAAGGTCCTGGTTGGATACCCAGTGGAAGAAAGGAAAGTGGGGAGAGAAAGTTGGGAGGAAAGGAAGGGAGAGAGGAAAAAAGTTAGATGGAGGAATAGACTTCATGTGCAGGGCAACCAAGACTTCCACCCAAGTTCTCAGAACTATGCTAAATAATATAAAAATGACCTTGGATGGGGAGACACTTAAAATGTGTAAGACAAGGACCAAGAGAGCAGCCTCTGACCCCCTGAAGTATTATGTGAGGAAGGGGAGCTCAGACACTAATGTGAGAGAGAAGTGCCACCACAGCAAAGCCAGGGCCAGCCAAGCAGGAGACACTAGCGGACACCAGCATGGAAGTAGCCATGGATTCCAGGGTGTGGCTGCTATGGGCTGAGTGCAGAAAACCATGAACCAGGATCAAGGCCAGCTTGGCTCTCTTCTGTGGTCCTGACTCATCAGTGCTCATAAAGCTGCACTCTGATGTCACTTTGTTGGTCTTAGAAGAAATCGGATAGATTTAGGGCCAAACAATCTTATTACTGACTCAAAAAAAAAAAAAAAAAAAGGATTTTTCTTTCCTGGGCCAATTCATCATATCTGAGGAGCTGGAGTAGCTACAAATCAGGTTTACATTGGCACATACTGCCAAACACCAGCCCTACCAGGCATTTTATTTCATTAAATGTAAGATAGCATCAGTTACAAGATGCCACTTTACATATTAAGGAAGAAAGATGGTTAATTGTAAGATACACTGATGCACTGATGAGTCCTGGTTTGGCATTTGAGACACAGCACAGAAAGCTCCTCCAGAGCAGGCACTGTGAGAACACTTTCCACCACTAAGCAGGTACTAGTCGGGAAACCAAGGCTTAGGGAAGCAGAGTAACCCTCGAGGGTCAGTTAGGAGGAAGCAAGGCCAAGATTCAAATCAGGCTGGGAATCCTGTGCACTATACCAGGAACAGTCCACCTCATAGGAGAGGGTCACTTCCTGGTTCCTCGTCTCAAACTCTCAGGCCCACTTTTTCCACATGATACTTGTTTGGTTTATGCTTTCATCAAAGTCACAGGATCCCCGAGTGAGCAGCCTGCTCTTCTGCCCATGCTTCTGAGTGGATCTCCCATTGCAAAGCTTGGATTCAAAGACATGACCACCCAGTAGTCCCATAGCAAGCTCTAGGCCTCCCAGATCCTAAAATGTTTCGAGTGTGATGCAGGTGGGCCTCTGGCAGGGGTGAACATCCAGAAATGGGTAGGGCAGGCTTGATACTTTTGTTTTTAGTTCCAGAGCTGCCAGACTAGTACTGGGGATTATAAAAGTTTGAATCCTAAACAATCCTCACTTGGGGGTCTGAAGGTAAATCCCCTTGGCTTGAAGCATCAAACTCTCAAAAAAGGCAAGGGGAGCATGCAAGTGACTTCCTGAAAAAGTCAAAGCTCCAGAGTGACCTCTTCTGTTCCTGCAATGGAGAATAGCAATGGTCTCTCACTTAACTCAAGCAGTTTCAGAATCCCTTCAAGTGGTCCTGCGCAAAGCTGCCCCTGGCAACCTCTCTTGCTCCAAATCTGCTGACTTGTCTGTTTGTAAAAGTTTAAATATTTTGGACAAATGTTTGATAGGTCTGGGGATATACAGAGTAACTTCCCTACTAAGTGGTTACTATAATCTCTTGTATCCCTTTCAAACTCTTGATGAAAGCAAGACTCTCACACACACACACATGCATACACTTTAAGTCTCAGGAATTTAGATTGAACTTATCTTTGGACAATGAGTAGATCCTTTATAAAGGTTCCTTAATTTGGTAGGAGTCACTACAGCTGACTTCCCTGTCATAGATTTTAGGAATAGATTGAATCCAGGGCCTTGCTCATGCCAGCAGGCTAGTGTTTTCACTACTGAGCTATGTATCTTCAGCATGTCCCCACCTTTTTTTTTTGAGACTGGCCTTACTGTGTTACGTAGGACACCATACCAGCCACCAGCCCAAGCTTTTAAGAGAACTGGTTGATATTCAGCAATTCTAAGAGGGGTTTCCAAGGCTTGAACTCGGGGCCCAGAAATATAATGGATGAAATTCCTGCAGTGCTGGAGAAGCTCCTAAGCAGCTTCTGAGGCTCTGGTGGAAAAAAGGCCTTGGTATTTCCAACTCAAGCAGCATTTTTTTGTTGTTGTTGCAGTATTGGGGGTTGAATCCAGGGCCTTACACACTGAAGTCAAATACTCTATCACTAAGCTATAGCCCTAGCCTTTTTATTTTGAGAAAGGGTCTAAAATACAGCCTCGCTAAGGTTGATTAGGAACTTGCCTTAGCCTCTCCAAGAGCTGGAATTATACCACCATGCCCAACTTGAACCAACATCTTATATTCCTTTTTAGTTTCAGAAAGGAAAGGTTCTCTAAAACTTACTAGTGAAAGATCAGGTTTGTGAAGTTGCAGGACTGTTTTCTTCCTACTACACATGAATAGAACTTGTTTCCATACCACAGCAACACTCTGAAAGTAAAGGGAGCAACAGGTGGAGCACCCTGGGTTCCCACGAAGCAAGGCAGGAAGAAGAGGAATCAGGGAATCTTCCAATCAAGAAAGAGTTCCAAACCAGAAGCCCTGGAGTTAAGGGCGCCTTTGCTGAGTCTGGTAAAAGGGCAAGAAACAGGGTAGGCACCCTGGCCACTGCTTGGTGGAGGAAGTTTCTGTGAAGTCAAGAAACACAAGTGGAAGAAGACTCTAAGGCGTAAGCAGCAAGGGCCAGAGGATCAAGCAGAAATTCCTAGGGCTGGGGTGGGTCTCTGAGGCTTAGTGAGGTGAGCAGTGGCCCATGGGGATAGCCAAAACAGACGATTCCAGCTGGAGGATCTAAAGGGCAGGATTCCAAGATCCCTTGCCTAGTATCTGGCTTAAATGGTGGCTAGTGGAAGGATGCTTGGGAAGATTTCAAAAGGGTCATGCTGCCCCTGCCCTGGTAGCTCAGAGATCCTAGACACTGTAGGGGTTAGGGAGAAGAACGGTAGGGCCAATGGATAAGTACACCACCGGCTCCTCCACTCATGTTCTGCCACGAAGGTGTGCAGTCTGAGTGGATCTTCCTTGATCTTCCTCCATCACCTACAAAATGCAGCATTGCTGGAGTTACCTAACTTACTGCGAAAGCATTTAGTTAACAGCCAGAAGAATGGCTCTTTGCTTAAAGAGGGGGAACAGTGTCACATCTGTTACACAATTGTGCAGAGCACTCCTCAAATACTGCTGTCCTCTCTGAGCACACAAAACAGTGAAGGCACAGAGACCCAGAACCTGTGTACTACTATCATATGAGCATTCATTCATTCGACAAACATTTATTAAGTGCCTATAGTGTGCCAGACCCTGGGGATACAGAGCTGGATTTCTGTCCCTGCCCTCAAGGAGCTTACAGTCTGGGGGCAGACAGTAAACACAAGTGACAATACGCCATGAAATGCTGAGGCAGAGGTATGACAAAGTGCTGGGAAACAACAAGGTTTCTGTTGAATGCTTCCTGGGCAAGGGTTAAGGAAGGCTACACAGATCAGTCCATATACTAGGTGCCATGGCAGTGTCTTGTACACATGGGCAGCATCACGTCACCTAAACCTCAAATGCTGGTCCACAACCCTTGGGTTGGATGGAAGCAAGGCCTCCCCTCTGCTTTCTCAGTACAACTCCTAACTCAACTGGATGTCCCTGACTGCTGGGGACTGCAGTGACTGAGGAAGCTGTTCCCCTCTCTAGGGGCCAATGATGGATAGCTATCCAGAGGACCAACCCTCAAATGCCTTGACAGCGCTCAGGGACAAAGATCAAATTACTGCTTGTGTCACCCCACTCAGGGCCCGATATTCCCAGTGACATCTCTGAGCTGGTCTGTGAGGTTCTTTCTTAACACTGTTAGGAGACCCCTACCCTCTGTCTTTCCTTCTCATGTGCACTAGCAACCTCTTGAGTATCTGGACACAGCCTGCCAGACCCCTTCAGAATAGGCCGCCGCAGAGGCCCCTGCACCTGAACATTCAGAGTCGCCGCACCAGCTCAATGAGCTGCTGGATGTTTTTGTTTTGGTTGGACAGACCATTCCTGATGTTTTCTAGCAGGCATCTCTTCAATTCAAAAATGGCCTCACTGTACCCCAGGCTCACGGAGGCCATGGGTGGTGCTCCATGCCACAATCCTGGGACGTGCCAGACATGTTGCTTCTCAGGGTCACAGAAGGCCAGGCTCGTCAATGTCCGGAAGCTACCACCTTGTTTCTCCATCTGGGCAGCAGCTCTGCTCAGGTCACTGGGTGGATCCATGAGCTGTCTCTTGTCTCTTGGCTTAGGGCTGGGGGCAGGCAAGTCATGAAGGTTCTGGTATACAAACTGATAGTTGGGCATGTGCCCTGTTTTTTCCAACCTCAGAAAGGCATGCAGAATAGCTGGTGGAATGTCCCTCGTTTCAGCTAAACTGACCACAGTAACATTACTCAGCCCCATAAGCAGAGTGGCCAATGAAGCCTCCAGCTCGAACCTGTCCCCAGTTGAGGTCAAAGCCCCACTGATCAGCCCCCCAGAGTCTATCACCAAGATATGGTCACAGCCCAGGTCCTGGCTGAAGCCCTCAGCCACTGTGATAAGCTGCATGAAGGCCCCCCGGGGACTGCAACTCCTCCCTGTGGCAAACCGCAGGCCAAACATTGTGTTGAGAAGCATGGATTTCCCCGTACCTGGTATTCCCAGGGCGGACAGAACTACTAGCCGGGACCTCCTGTCCAGGTGGACATGTAGCTCTTTAAGGAGCCCTGTGACCCAACGAACAGGGATACTCAGGGTTCCTCCATCAACCAGCTCCAGGGGCAGCCCCATCAGCAGCAGCTCCACTGCCAGGCCTGGGAAATGGGAAAAGCGCCTCTGGCCAGCTGGCAGCCTCCCTGCCTCTACCAGGCAGCTCTCTGCCTCATAAAATTGCCCCATCTCCCGCAGGAAATGCTCCACCCCAACAGGCTCAGGCCAAAGGGGTTCACTCAAGTCTGAGGCCCCACTAAGTTTCGGTCTCAGGGTGAGGAGAGTCTCTGGGGGCTGTCTCAGCCGTGGCTGGCCCACCCGAGCCAGCCCCCACTCCATCCACCTCAGGAAGTATTGTCTCTCACCCATGGAGGGGCTACTGATCCCAGCAATGAACTCCTGTACCCCTGAGGTTGGCTCCTGGCCATTCTGCTGCATCCGGAGCTCTAGGAATCGCCGCCTCAGCTCAGCCCGGTGTTTCTCAGGTGGGTCTGGGGCCCACTGGAGCTGGCAGAACTCCCTCTCCACTTGGGCTGCCTTCCTTCCAGGGTCCCCCTGCAGCCTCAGTTCATCCCTCCTATAGGCATCCACATCCTTGATCTTCCTCGTGATTCTCTCCATACGGTCCTTCGCCTTCTGACACTCCTCACAGTCCTCATCAACTCTAAGGCCCAACTTCCGGGCTGCGTGTGCCATGTCCTCCACAGACACCCTCCTGCAGGGAGAACGTGCCACACTACCCACGATCCCTCGGATCCTCCTCACAAAGCTCTCACTGTCAGTGCTGCTGACCTTCACCAGGACGTGCGAGTGGTCTATCTTTAGCACGGGGATCAGCTTATTCAGGAATCGAAGGTTAGTGTTCCTTTTCCCCCGGTAGGGACTCAAGATGAAGTAGTATTTTGTGGTTGACTCCTTCATGGAGTACAGTAATTTGTATTCCTTCTTACTGATGTTGTCAGTCAGAATAAACACAGCTGAGGAGATTTCTGTCAAGAGTTTAAACTGCAGCCAGTGAGACCCAATGTCACCTCGCAGGTTCAGAAAGGCCACAGGCTCTGGGAAGACATCCAGGTCATCCCTGCCACTGGGGAAAAACCAAGAAATTTCTACCAACCCATCTGCAATCTCCCGGGGATTGGTGCCCAAGTTGAGATCCCGATGCCAGAAGCAATCCCATTGTCGACGGCCTGGACTGAGGATGGCATTGAGCAGCTGGGACTTAGAGTTGCTGCTGACATCCATGCGCACGAAGGCAAAGGTAGGTGCCCTGGAAAGGACCACGCTGTCCTCTCGGAAGCTGCCCAGGCCCCGTGGGGGGTGGGACCACCACGTCCGCACAACAGCTCGTAGAGCCCACAGGAGAAAGGTGTGGTAGTGGTTTTCTGAGTCAGGCAACACAAGCGGGAGTGCAAACTGGCAGAGGGACATCTTGAGCACGATCTCCTGCTGCAGAAAGTTGTCTGAGGACATCAGCAGAGCACAGAGAAGGTCTAGGGGGTTCACTGGTGTGTCAGGCGTTGGTAATTCAGAGAAAGAGTAGATGTCATCAGCAGCAATGTCCTCTGCAGGGTCCCAGTAGATCATCTCCTCCTCCATCTGGCTCTCTTTCTCTGCAGGTCGGACATCTGGAGGCATGTCCAGCACCATGGTGGTGTTCCTGGCTTCAGCATTGAGGGCCTGCAGCTTCCTGAGGAAATGCCAGGGCAGGTCCTTGGGAACCTGAGGGGCCCAGTTCTTCATGCTGTCAAAACTGATCTGCAGAGAGTCCTGGAGGCTGAGCTTCTGCACCTGGTATGTCTCCAGTCCCAACAGGGATAGCATTTCCTGAAGCCTGCTTCTCTCCACTGTGGAAAGAAATGGAGACATGAGTGCTCAGCCTGTGTTCCTGAGTCAGGGCCTAGGTAGACCTGGAGAGGGAGAGCCCAGCAGGGAAGGGTTAGAGAGGATGCCCCTCAGAGCAAGGATGCAGAAAAAGAAGGCTTAGTGTATGCCCAAGCTGACCTGAGATCAGGGAAGGGAGTGGAACCCTATACCAAGATAAACACTATCATCTAACACAAATGTGTGTGACATTAGAAAGTAGAAAGGAAAAAAAAGGAAACAAAAGAATCACATTTAAGAATTGGGAGAGTTGGGGCTGGAGTAGTGGCTCAGCAGTTATGGCACTTGCCTGGCATGAGCGAGTACGTGGGTTCAAACCCTAGCACCACATACACAACTCAGTGTCAGAGCAACAAAAGTCACATAAAAACTAAATAAAAATTGATTCTGCTTTATCTCTGTCCTTCTCTATTAAAAAAAAAAATTGGGAGAGTTCATGTAAAAGCACTGCTTTCTTTAGAAATCTGCAAAATCAGGGCTGGATCAGTGGCTCAGCAGATGAAGTGCTTGCCTGGAACATGCAAGGACCTGGGTTCAAACCCCAGCATCATGTATACCACTAAGTGTCAGAGAAACAAAAGCCAGACAAAAAAAAATAAATAAAATTGATTCATTGATTCTCTTTCATTCTCTTTCTTTCTCTCTCTCTCAGAATAAAAGAGGGCTGGAGCAGTGGCTCGGTGGTTATGGCACTTGCCTGGCATGTGCAAGTACACAGGTTCAAACCCCAACACCCACGTACACAACTAATTGTCAGAGCAATGAAAGCCATGTGAAAAACTCAATAAAAATTCATTCATTCTCTCTCTCTCTCTCTGTCCTTCTCTCTTAAAAAAAAAAAAAGAAAGAAAGAAAGAATAAAAAAAAGGAGAAATCTGCAAAATCTAACACTTGGCTCAAAATTAACTGGTTAGAGTGAGCAACACACATGCCCCCAAGGTGTCCCATCTCCCACGCTACAATGCATGCCACAAGGTTATTCCAGTGCTTCAGGACCCACTTGAGCTAAGCCTTATGCTCCCTAAATGTCACCAGGAAGTCTCTACCATTGGCACAATCACTATTCATTCTCTGGTTTCTCATTAATGTTCTTTTTTCTTTGTAAATAAGTTGGAAAATACCTTAAAAGGAAAACATCACTAAGCATAAAGAGTCAGCATTCGTAGCTCA
The DNA here is from genome assembly GCA_004027875.1 of Aplodontia rufa. Lineage (NCBI taxonomy): Eukaryota > Metazoa > Chordata > Mammalia > Rodentia > Aplodontiidae > Aplodontia > Aplodontia rufa. The sequence continues at coordinate 15,396 of PVKS010019211.1, forward strand.
GTATCATTTTACAGATCTGCAACCAATAATGCAGTTTTTAATTACTGTAAAATATCTGGTGCAGACTGTTACTAAGTTAAACTTATTTGTGCAGACAGCTAAAGATCACTCTATACAATATAAAACCTTACAAGCTAGATGCTCAGAACAGCATTGTTACCTACAAGATTCTACCCACCACCACGGGCCTTGGCTTGGCATCTTACCAATGTTATACTGCACATAATTACTTTAAATGTTAATGCGTAAAACAATAACCATAACAACAGCTGCAAGCTTTTCTACAGTTCCTCTCAAGATGAACAATATCCATGATGCCACCTACACACTCAAATAAACCACAAGAGGAAGTCCCAGTTGATCTAGTCCTTCTCTTGTTTCCTAAGGTCAAGTGAAGGATTCAGGAACTTTCCCAAGTCATCTAAATGATCCACAGTACTGAACACGTAGGGCTCATAAGAGTTCCATACCAGTGTGGCTCCAAGACCACCCAGAGAAAACAAGGGGCCTGTGAACTTGGCAAAAACAGAGGAACAACACAGGAAGAGTTGTACTACGGCAAAATTCTGCATAATTATTACTCAGGTATCATAGTTTTGCCTGGATGAAACCAGGGACGTCCTTTTTCTTGTCTATACATATAGAACAAATGTTTTTTACTAAGTAACAAAGTAGAAAAGTCTACAGGGAAAAGCCAGAACAAACTAGTCCAATCACATATGCACCCATGCATAGCCTGTGGCCCTTGGCAGGCTGTTTGGCAGCTCTGGGCCTGAATTCCCAAACTGTAGGTGAAACTGTTGTACCACATAAAGGGTTTCCAAACCTAGCTGAGATCCGAATCACTTCAGGAACTTAATTCCAGCTACACAGGAGGCTAAAGCAGGAACATTGCAAATTCAAGGCCAGCATGGACAACTTAGCAACAAACTATCTCAAAAATTTTTTTGAAAAAAAAAAGGGACTGGAGTATAGCTTACATAGCTTGTGTGAGGCCCCTGGGTTAAATTCCTAGTACCACAAAAAAAAACTTCTTTTTTTTTTTTTTTTTTTTTAAGTAAAATTCCTGGGCTTCCTCTCCAAAGATACTATCTATGAGAGTGGGTATGGTGAGGGAGAAGGCTGCTAGTTATTCCACATGGTTAGTGAGAACCCCACAGGTTTGGTTTTCAGCAATATTATTAATGGTCTATAAAGGGCTGATTAGGGTATCCAAGATCTAAATACCCTGCCTTCCCAGAATTTGATGCAGCTAGGTATAGGAACCACCAGCCTCTGATGTCCCCCTCCAAAAAGCTAGACCAATGAAAGAAAATGCATACCTGTTGGGAAGTCATTGTCGTGAGCCTCATTTGGACCATCTATGAGAAAAAGCAAATAAAAATGAAATGTCAGGGATGGGTATACAGCTCAGTGATAGAGCAAGTACCTAGCACGTGCAGGACCCTGTGTTCAATTCCCCTTATAGCACAAAAAAAAAAAAAAAAAAAACCAAAAAGAAAAAGAAAGAAAGAAAGAAAAAGAAAGTGTCAAACAATGTGCCTTTGATAGATACAAAGTAATTTAAGCTAAACCCAGAACCTTCCTTTTCTTACCAAGATAACAATGTATCTCAATTGTTAAAAATATAAAATCCTAGTTATTTTTCACTTTTCTCTTTCCCTTTTCCTTCCCCAAACCAACCCGTGCTGAGTCCCATAATTTCTACCTCCATAATGGAACCCGCAGTCATCTCCTTCCATTTCTCTCCATTCCAAATCTAGAAAGAAAAAAACACAGGCATTTAGTTTTATCAGCAAGTAAGAACCTTTCTACCAAAAAGTACAAGGGGGCTGGGAATGTAGCTCAGTGACAGAGTGCTTGCCTAGCATGTATAAGGCCCTGGGTACAATCTCCAGCAGTGCACACAGATGTGCACACATGCACACACACATATACATACAGAGTTCAAGTACAGATATTGTGGTTAATGTTATTTATTATTATTATTATTATTATTATTATTATTATTATTATTATTATTATTATTATAGAGAGGGACAGTGAGAGACAGAGAAAGAGAAAAACAACTTTATTTAGTTTTTCACATAGCCATAGTTGCTCCAACACTTAGTTGTATACGTGGTGCTGGTGTTTGCCAGGTAAGCGCGAAAACTGCTGAATCACCGCTCCAGCCCCTAATGTTTATTATTCATAGTATAGGCTGAGTATTCCTTATCTGAAATGCTCAAGAAATGCTCTGGGCTGGCCCTGGTGGTACACACCTGTAATCCCAGAGGCATGGCAGGTTGGTACAGAAGGATCACAAGTTCAAAGCCAGCCTCAGCAATTTAGCAGGACCCTAAGCAACTCAGAGAGACCCTGTCTCAAAATAAAATATAAAAAGGGCTGGGATATGGCAGGGTGGTTAAGTGCCTCTGGGCTCAATCCCTGGTACCAAAAAAAAAAAAAGAAAGAAAGAAAGAAAGAAATGTTTCTTTGTGGTACTGGTAATTAAATCCAGTACCTCAGGCATACTAGGAGATTACAGGTGTATGACACAATTCCCAGTTCCTCAACCCTTTTTTAAAATTTTATTTTGAGAGACAGTCCCACTAAATTGCTCAATCTGGTCTTAAACTTGCAATCCCCCTGCTTTAGTTTCCCAAGTACTTGGGATTACAAGCATGTGCCACAGCACCCAGTTTGACATTATTTTTATTCTATCAGAAGGAGTTTTTGTAATCACTTAAGTCATATTTCTATCAAAGCACAAATCCCCAGTTAGCAAGGATAGAGTGAGAAAAGTTGTGACTTACAAGTCAATTGCTATGTGTCCAAAGTCTCTCATTTAATTAGTGCTATTCAGATATTTACATCAGGGGAAAAGACTTTAAATAAATCCAGTACCTTGTTTATGTGAGACAAACCCTCTACCACTGAGCTACATCTTCAGACCCCAAATTTATAATTTTAAGAACTTATACCAAAAAAAGATTCTGACATTTTCAGATTTATCAATCCTCTCATGATTCCCACATAATTAGGAGAAAATCCTAACATTACAAACTGCCTTCTTTGATGATATCTCTTGGAAACAGATATGAGAATAGCTGGAGAAAGGAGAGGAGAGAAGAAGAGAGGAGGAGAGGGGAGAGGAGAGGGCTTCTTGAAGCACAGAGATATGGGAAACACAAGACGACTCATGTGAATAGAACCATGATAACCAAAGGTTTCTTTACTCAAGGTGAAGACGACATCAGAAAAAAATTTCCAAGTAATTCAAAATGCTATATGAGGACAGAAAATGGGTAGAGAAGAGAATGGGAAACACTAGGGAACCAGAGATAGAGTTGGGGGGTTCTAGCGATGTCTGAGCTGGAATCAGGAGTAACCTTCTGTCCCCATAGAGAACAGGGCCTGCTTGGTTAGGGATGGGAAAGAGCCTGATTTGGATTCAGAGAGATAACAGGTGCAAGAAATCAAGGATGCACATAGTAGTCAGAGCCAAGGAACTAAGGGGTGGATCAGCCTAATATTTCACAAACAGAGCTGCAGAAGGCAAATAAGTAAACAGGCAAAAAAAAAAAAAAAAAAGGAAGAAAAGCAGTAAGGCTCCAGCAAGGACACACATCCACAGCAAATATTGGGAAGCCAGCAAGGCCTGGTTCCTTGAGCCAAGGTCTTCACTAGAATTCCTGTCAAGGCCTGGTTCCTTGAGCCAAGGTCTTCACTAGAATTCCTGTTGGGCAGGCCCGGCCCAAGGAGGCAGTAAGCCTGACCTCCAACACCACAGGAGCATCAGGCTCAAATGGACACAAACGCAGTGCGTGGGCCAGGCCAACCACTAAAATTATATTCAGTAAGAACTGTTATTAGCCTAAATGGGAGAACTCAAAATGGAGCAATTAAAGCTATTTTCACTCAAACTGAATGACCTCTTCCCATCAATTATTACAGCACTTAGCACATGCCCTCTAGTGTTTTCCATCACGTTTTGTAAAACTTGTTATTGGGCAATAATAGACATTTAAGACACTATTTTACATCTTGGAGTTGTCTGTGTTAAGAAAGAGATACCGGGGCTGGAGTGGTGGCTCAGCAGTTATGGTGTATGCTGGCATGTGCAAGTATGCAGGTTCAAACCCCAGCACCAAGTACACAGTGATGTGTCGAAGCAATGAAAGTCAAATGAAAAACTTAATCTCATATTTTATATGCCTAAAAACAGCTAAAGTACTAAACTTAATGTTGCATTTATTTTACTGAAATTTAAAAAAACTTTTAAATCATGTCACTGAGGTCACAAGTAAAGGAGTAACAAAAATAAAATTCCGTATCTTTAGAAAATTTTGTCTGAATTTCTAAGCCTAATTTTTAAATGAAGATATATTTATATTTAAATGCATATATATTATCTTCCACAATTTGAAAGTTCTAAATTTTAGAATTTGCTCTTCATGAAGGTCTTACACGGAACTGTGTATGTATATGTAATAAATAACATTGCTCATGTATTCCGAAAATATCTAAATTCTGCATTTATAACCCCAATAAATGATAGCTTTGAAGAAAAAAAAAGGACACTATAAGTAAAAAGTGGGCCGGGATGTAGCTCAGTGGTCAAGCACTTCCCTAGCATGCTTGAGGACCTGAGTTTGATCTCCAGCATTGGAAGGAAGGAAGGGGAGGAAAGGAAAGAAAAAAGGAAAAAAGGAAGGAAGGAAGACAACCAATACAATTGGAAAAAATATGTGCAAATCATGTATCTGGTAGGATCTCAGTTCCATATAAAGAACTCTTAGGCTGGGAGTGGTGGCAAACACCAGTAATCCCAGTGACTCCAAAGGCTGAGGCAGGAGGATCGCATGTCCAGGCCAGCCTCAGCAACTTGGATAGACCCTGTTTCACAATAAAAATAAAAAAGATGGGTATGGAGCTCATAGCAAAGTGCCCTGGATTCAATCCCCAGGACCAAACAAACAAACAAAAAAGAATTCTTACAAGTTTATAACAACAACAACAAAAAAGACAACACCTCCACTATAAAGCAAGCATAAAACTTGAATAGAATGCCCTAAGACAGAATCTTCTTGTAAAAAGAAAAGAAAAAGGTCACAAGCTTATTTATTTTTGAGACTATGATCCCCAGCCCAGGAAAGTTATTAGAACCCAATGGGACAGAAGAAAACACATCTGCTTCAAAGTAGGCCCAAGTCCAACTCTACCTGCAATCGCCACAGCTGTTCGTCTCTCTGACGGTTTTATTTCTGGGGCGACTTCTCCTAAATCAGAGTGCCTGAAACAATTTCAGAAGAAAAATATAATTAAAATAACAAATTATCTCTTATACCCATCAAATTGGCTGCATATGAAAATCTCTTGGGGAGCTTTTAAAAACTACTAACTTTGAGTTAGACTCCATATCCATGAAACCAGAACCTCTAGGAGCCGGTCCTGGCTATCTTTGCTTTTAAAAGTGCCCTCTATGACAAATGTGCAGCCCAGTCAAGAATCACTAGCCTGAAAACTCCAGCACTTGCAAAAGCTGCTGGCCAGAGTATAAATACAGCCATTCAGAAAGACATAAAAATATACATACCCTTTGACCAGTAATTCCACTTCTATCCTAAGGAAATAATTAAGATTTAGTTATAAAGATGTTGATGCCAGTTTTATATATATAGCAAAAAAAATGGATGCCTTTTTACAATCAAAGACTGAAAACAGGGAATTATGATCTTATTCTGCAGCCATTAAAAATATTCTATGGATTTCTTTTTGTGGGCAAAATGATTTTAGATGAAACAGTGTGGAAAGATGTTAATGATGTGCTAAGCAGAGGGGCAGAGGTTCAAGAAGTCAGGTTATAGAACAGTTATTATGGTTATTATGGTATAATTTAATAAAATTGTATTTATCTGTAGGTATATGTAGGGAAATCTAGAAGATTATTCATTAAAAGTTAATCAAATGGGCAGGCAGAGATAATCATATGTGTGTGTTGTGTGTATTTAAGTCAAACCCAGGGCCTTGAACATACTAGACAAACATGCTACCACTGAGCTACACTATTGGCTCCTGAATTCTTTTATATAGATTTAAGAACTATAATTCAATTAAAATATCATATTTTAGATAGAAATGAGAAAACAGGTAAATGTGTTGATTTTGTCAGAGGCCGGTTTTCACCATGGAAGAAAGAACATATAAATATGCAACAGAAAGAAGTTACAAAACTTGCAGAACATACTAGAAGCGGAGGCACTGTAATTTCTACATGCATGCTCAGATCTGTGTAGCACATGCATATTTCTACAAGTGTACACACATATTCATTTCCTGTCTCTGCTCTCAGATGAGGGCCAAGAAGCAAAGACACTGCAATAACAACACACACCCTGTATCTTTAATTCCACAGTAAAAGAAATAAGGACTCTGGAGATCCTGGCTGATGCCAGGGCTGCGGCAGGGGAAGAACAGGAGGAACTTGAGCTTATTAGTTCAGAAAGTAAGTGCTCTGAAAAGTTCTGGGGCATGCTACAGAATACAGACACCATATTGTACCCCTGTTCAAATGTGGGACAATATGAGTATGAACAGAATTAAATACAGTAATTAATTTAAAACTGCTGAAGAAAAGGAATTAATGAGTCCATACAGATAACAGACAAATACATAGTTGGGGGGATGCTCTTGCTCACAACACAATATTTAAATATGGAGGGGGTGCTGTAGTCAGAATAGTACCATTTTACAATCATTATATTAAGACTGGACCAAGCAAGAGCAAACATTATCAAATGCTAACTCTTGGAGGAAAATGTTGCTAAGGAGTAAGCAAGCTACTTGCCTGGTCTTAAAAATGCCTCCTTTTTAGGGCTGGAGTGGTGGCTCAGCAGTTATGGCACTTGCCCAGCATGCGTGAGTATGCGAGTTCGAACCCCAGCACCACATACCCAAAGAAGTCTCAGAGCAACAAAGGCCACATGAAAAACTAAATAAAATTGCTTTCTCTCTCTCTCTCTCTCTCTCTCTCTCTCTCTCTGTCCCTCTCTCTTTAAAAAAAAAAAAAAAATGCCTCCTTTTAGATTGCTTCTTAGGTGCCAGGAAGAAAAAAACAACAGTAAAAACACAATACAGAGCTCAGGTGACATTGACTGGGTGATCAAAATGAATCTTAATATGAAGTACAGGCAGCCATTGTGTGCTCCCATTGTGGCATCCAGAGGAAGGACACACTATCTCTGCAGTGTTCTGGCCCAGAAGGTAAAACTCTTATCAATAATAAGGACAAACACAAAATGAGGGTCTTCATGCAAGAGGGCTGAATTGCATTATCCCAGAGTTTGCACGTCTTGAAAGACAAACTGCAGAATTAAAGGGTGACAAAGAGACAAAACCTAACACAATACCTGACCCCAGACCAGATCCCAAAGTAGAAGAGATAATTTTGGGGTCAAAAGACAAAAAGTGGAATATGGGTACAATCACTGTTAACTGTACTGTGGCTATACAAGAAAGAGCCTCAATTATTAGGAAACAGACACTGAAGGATTTAACAGAAAAGCGAGATGGTATATGACTCTCAGCTATGGACAGAATGTTTGTTGTTATTCCAAAACTCATGTATTGAAAGCCTACCCTCAGTGTGATTATATTTGGAGGTGGGGTTTTGGGAGGTGATTGTGTGATGAAGATAGTGCCCTTATAAAAGAGGCCCAGGGAAGTTTGTTTCATCTACCACCATGTGAAGACACAGGAAAAATGTACTATAAGGAATAGGCTCTCACCAGATAACACCTTGATCTTGGACTTCCCAGCCTCCAGAACTATGAGAAATAAATTTCTGTTGCTTCTAAGCCATCCCACCTATGGTATTTTGTTACAGTAGCCTGAACGGACTAAGTTTCTAATCATTAAGAAAAAATTATGTGTTTGTATATAGAGAGAGAGGTACACAAAAACACATAAGAGAGAAAGCTAGAGTACACAAAAAAAGTGATAAATGAGAATGATAAATGAGGTAAAATGTTAACAGAAGAACCTGGCCAGGCATGCTGGTACATACCTATAATCTTAGTGACTTAGAAGGTTGAGGTAGGAGGATCACAAGTTCAAGGCCAGCATAGGCAACCTGGTAAGACCCTGTCTCAAAATAAAAAAGGAATGTGGATGTAGCTCAATGGGCATGCTCCTGGGTTCAATTCCCAGTACCACCAAAAAAAAAAAAAAAAACAGGAGAATATGACTGGGGATATAGCTCAGTGGTATAGTACTTCCCTAGTAAAAGCCAGTGCCTTAGGTTCAACGCCCACCACCCAAAAAAAAAGAGAGGGGGGCTTTTTATGTAACTTATCTCCAAGTGGAAATTACTTCCAAATAAAAAGATCAAAAAATTAATATTGGTGAGTTATAAATGGGAAATAGGACATCCATTTATTTTGATCGTACTTAAATTTTTTAATAGAAGCATGTATTAATTTTATAAAACTAAAAGAGCTATTAAAATAATATTGAGCCAGGGGGCTGGAGTGGTGGCTCAGTGGTTACGGCACTTGCCTGGTATGCGTGAGGACACGAGTTTGAACCTCAGCACCATGAACACAACAAAGTGTCAGGGCAACGAAGGCCACAAGAAAAACTAAATGAAATTGATTGATTCTCTCTCTCTCATTGTCCCTCTCTCTCTTTTAAAAAAAAAATGATACTGAGTCAAGATCAGTACAGATGAGAAAAATGGGTGCCCTAAAAACATTATGCCCTTCAAAGAGTGTATAATTCTATACGTGAGTCTGTGGCACAGAGGGCAGGATTCAGGCCCCTTGAGAGAAGGCATAGAGTGCCTCCCTAAGACCCCATTCAGTCGCTCAGCAAGACAAAAGTTTTGTGTTAATCAAATATATCCTCCCAGGGGAAATTTTAGAAAGTTGTAATTGTTATTCCAGCATTCTCCTTAGGGTCTCCGCCTCTGTTAAGAAGCTTCTGCCACCCTCTGAAGATGGTTCCAGTAGAAAGAGTAGTTACTATGTGCATGGCTATCTTAGTCACCATAGTCAGACCACTAAACAACTTTCTGACTTCAACTGACCTTGATATTGACACAAATGGGAGTTTTTCATTGCTTTCTCTTCACTTTTCTGCAAAGAACATACTACACATTGCTTTTGTAATAAGACCACCACCAAAAGTAACCTTAAAAAAAGGAAAACAGCATGACTGGTTAAAAATAGCTCCCCAGAGGGGAAGCTACAGGTCCGGCCCAGAGGCCCAAGGATGGTGCCAGAGAATCTCAGGTAGGGAGAAACCAGATGACAGGTTTTTACAGTGCAGGATGCCAGTAACAGGTGTCCTCTCAGGTTGGACACTTGTCCCAAGACATGCCTTCCAGATAGTGCCCTGGATAGGAATTTAACTTCACCCCTTTCCATCCTACATAATAAAGAAGTGAGGAAGTGGCAAAGTCACAGGGATGACTTCAAATGTGTGCTAATTTAGAAAAGAGTACATATTTACAAATTCTATACTTTATTCTTGCCACCAAACTTATTGTGGCCTATCACAACTGAAATGCACAAACCATGATTTGTGGGTCCATCACTGCTACTGAATGCAGGGGATACTGGATGCATAGCCTAACTTGTGTTTGTCTAATGCCTTTTGTTTTACAACTTTACTACATTCAGCATATCCTTGAATACTTGTAGTGGACTGCAATTTGTATTCCCCCTAAATTCTTATGTTGAAGCCCTCACCCCAATGTGACTATATTTAGAAATGGAGTTCTTAGGTAATTAAGACTAAATGAGGGACTGGAGCGGTGGCTCAGCAGTTACGGCACTTGCCTGGCATGCACAATACGCGAGTTCAAACCGCAGCACCAAAACAAAAGCCACATGAAAAACTGAAGAGCTGGAGCAATAGCTCAGCTGTTAAGGCACTTGCCTGGCATGCGAGAGGACCCAGGTTCAAACCCCACCACCATATCACTACAGAGTGTTGGCAAAGCAAAGGCCAGATGAAAAAATAAATAAAATTGATTTTCTTCTCTCTTAAAAAAAAAAAAAAAAGACTGAATGCAATCATCAGGGCAGGGCCCTCATGTAATGAGAGTGGTGCTCTGTTCTCTCCCTGCAAAAGCACAGAAGAAAGGACCTGATTAGAAAGCATGTCTGAAGTAACCTAATCTGGGACTTCCAGCCTCCACTACTGTGAAAGGGTAAATTTCTCTTGTTTAAGTCCTAGTCTGTGGTACTTTGGGGGGGTGGGGGAGGGAACAGGGACAGCTCAAGCAATACCCAAAATCTAGCTTGCAAGGTGGAAAGCAGGGCTCTGAGAGGTGTGGCCAAGGAATCAGCCCACATCACCAGAGTTAGGACCCAAACATAAACCTTTGGTTCCCTTCTAACCCTATTTTTTTTTTTTTACAGTGTTGAGGATTGAACTCAGGGCTTGGTGCATGCTAGGCAAAATATTTATCACTAAGCTGCACCCCTAGTCCTAGCTAATTATTATTAAGACTCAGAAACAGCTTGGTATTGGTTATCAAAACAGAAATGAAGACCAATGGAACAGAAAAGAAAATATTGAGACAAACCCTTAAATCTTTAATCATCATTTGATAAAAGGGGCAAAAGCATAGTTGAACAGGACAACATGTTCAACAAATGGTGCTGGACGAACTGGACAGCCATAGGGAAAAAAAACTGAAATTGGATCCTTACCTCTCACCCTGCATAAGAATCAAATCAAAATGGTTCAAGGATCTGGAAATTTAACCAGCAACTATACAACTGCTTGAAGAAAAATAGGATCAACACCACACAACATAGGTGTCAGCACCAGCTTCCTTAACAAGACTCCCATAGTGCAAGAATTAAAGCCAAGAATAAATGAGTGGGATGCCGTTAAACTAAATAGCTTCTGCACAACCAAAGAATTAGTCAAGAGTGTCAAGAGAGAGACCTACAGAATGGGAGACAATCTGCCTGCTGCACCTCCGACAGAGGGCTAATGTCCAGAATATACAAAGAACTCAAAAAACTGAGCACCAAAACCTCAAACAATCCAATAAATAAATGGGTTAGGGAACTAAATAGAAACTTCTCAATGGAGGAAGTCCAAAAAGCCCATAAACATATGAGAAAAATATTCTACATGCCTAGCAATCAGAGAAATGCAAATCAAAATTCCACTGAGATTCCACCTCACTCCAGTCAGTGTGGCAAAAAGGAAGAATACAAACAATAACAGATGCTGGAGGGGTTGTGGGAACAAAGGAACATTATCACACTAGCTAGAATACAATTGGAAACAAACTGAAAGTTGACCAAGCTAATAATAACCTCAACATGGGTGAATTTTTAGATGAGCAGGGGGTACCTTGCCTATTACAGAAGGATGAAGGGAAAGGGCAGGGGGAAGGATTAGGGAGGGAAATCAAGGCAGCTGCAGGGAGGGAGTAGGGGGGTTATCAACCCAGTAGGGAACCTTCAACTTCCATGAAAAGCCCAACTAACATGGGGGTAAAGTAAGGGAAACATGGGATCAGGGAGAACTCAAATGGGGGAGATCATGAACTGGCACGAGCCTTGGCTTGCTCTGTCAATATCCCTGTGTTCATGAATGCATAACAATTCCCTCCAATATATAAGACTATGTTCAATGAATTAAAAAAAAAAAAAGAGTACGACTCAAAAATAGCAAAAAAAAAAAAAAGACTCAGAAAGGTTTGAAATAACTTCTAATTACAGCTAATAATTTTTAAAATTATTTAAAAAGCCAATCTGTCAACTCCAACTCCAGTCCCATTTTGAGCAGTAGATTTTGCAGCCTTATTAATCTCCTCTTATTTGTACCACAGGCAGAGTTTAACCAAGATGACAAAACACTAACAGCACGTCCACAGGCACTAGACACAGGGATGGGAGCTTTCTGCAAAGCAGTTTTTGCAAATTGCTATTATTGCTAATATTTTTTTCTGATTCCAAAAATCATAAAATTATAAAATACTGAAAAGTATCATGTTTTTGTTCATTTTTCCTATCATACTTTCAAAAACTACCCCTACATTAATCTGTCCTTTCCTTCTTTTAATCCACTGATGATACTCTAGCCCATCTATTAACTGATACACTGTATGCTGTGTGCTCCAATTTACGCCCAGCCTAGTAGCTATGTAGTTTCACTCTGGCCTTATGCTCCTCCTCCTTTTTTTTGGGAGGGGGGGAAGGATGAAGGGAGGGAGGGAAGAGGGACAGTGAGAGGCAGAGAGAAAGAGAGAAGCAATTTTTATTTAGTATTTCATGTGACTTTCATTCCTCTGACACTTTGTTGTGTATGTGGTGGTAGGGTTTGAACTTGCATACTCGTGCAGGCAAGGCAAGTGTTATAACCACCAACCCACCGCTCCAGCTCCCCTCTTTCTTAATTTTATACATATAAATATATATATATATATATAAATATATATACATTTTTTTTAAAGAAAGGAGGAGGAGGAGGAGAGAGGGAGGGAGGGAGGAGAAAGAGAGGAGGAAAGAATATCAATTTTATTTAGTTTTTCATGTGGCTTTCATTGCTCCAATACTTTGTTGTGAACATAGTATTTGGGTATGAATCTGGGTCCTCCCACATGCCAGGCAAGTGCCATAATCACTGAGCCACCACTCCAGCCCCACAGCATTCTACTTTTAATACTGAAGATAATTTTTTTTTAAGAGAGTGGGAAAGGGAGAGAGAGAGAGAGAGAGAGAGAGAGAGAGAGAAGCAATTTTATTAAATTTTTCATCTGGCCTTTGTTTCTCCAACATTTAGTTGTGTATGTGGTGCTGGGGTTTGAACCAAGGTCCTTGCACATGCCAGGCAAGAGCTCCAACTGCTGAACACCAGCCCCTGGAGGTAATTTTTTTTTTTTTTTAAGAGAAAGGGACAGTGAGAGAGAGGAGCAAGGGAGGATCAATTTTATTTAGTTTTTCATGTGGCCTTCATTGTTCTGACACTTAGTTGTATACATCCCAGGCAAGCACCATAACCACAGAGCCACCGCTCCAGCCCCTGAAGGTAATTATTTAATAGTAAATATTCTTTTCTTTGGTTTTTTTTTTTAACCCAGGGGGCATTTGCCACTGAGTTACACATTCCTAGACATTTTTTTAACTTTTTGAGATAAGGTCTCACTAAGTTGCTGATACTGGCCTCCAAATTGCAATCTTCCTGCCTCACCCTCCAAAGTCACTGGAATTACAGGTGTGCATCCCTATTCCTGGCAAGGGTAAATATTCTCTTGTCAGTATTCAAAATATATGGTAAGGTGGCCCCAAAAAATGGAAATAAAGTCACTCTCTAAAGGTGAAACTATGAATCTACAGGTTTGCAAATGAGCTCTATCATTTGCAAATAAATCTAACACTATTTCAAAGCCTTGTCAAAAAATAGCTTTAAAAGAAAAAGAAAAAGAAAAAATCAGCCAGGCATAGTAGCACATGCCTGCCTTCCCAGCTACCCAGGTAGGCTGAGACAGACGCATCACTTGCACCCACCAGTTTGAGATCAGGCTGGACAATATAGTGCGACCATATCTCAAAAATAAATAAGACAGGCACAGTGGTGCACATCTATAATCCCAGTGGCTCATGAGGCTAAGGAAGAAGGATTGCAAGTTCAAGGTCAGCCTCAGCAACTTTGGAAGACCCTATTTTAGGACCATGTCCTAAAATAAAAAGAGCTTAGAATGTCGCTCCATGGTAAAGCACCCCAGGGTTCAATCCGCACTACTAGGAAAAAAAAATACATACATTCACATATATATACATATATGAATACACACACACACCCAACAAAACAAAACTGCCAAACCCACTCAAGCCTCTAGGGCGTGCCTTCCAGAGGTACCTTCTTGCACAGACATCCCTTCAGGGCAGGAACGACCTGACCTTCAATGTCCTCAGCTCTTTCTCACCATGTGAGCAAGTGAACCTGCTGTTGTGTTCCAGGTTAGCTATAAGAATAAGAACCCTGACCTCTGCCAGGACATAGATGGAATCCACACAGGGACCTGCCCCTATTGTGACTGGCATGAGGTGGTCTTATCTCTATTTTTGGCAAGTCTAGGATGGCTCACCTTTCACTTCTGACTTCCTGGATGAGGCAAGACTAACTTTCCTTATCTTTTATTTTTTCTTGTTTTTCCCTTTCCTTTTCTTTATTCTTTTTTTTTTTTTTTTTCCTAATTGTCCAACAGAACTCCCTGGGGAGTTTTTGTACTAATACCTGGAGTTTCTGGTTCAGCAGTCCTGGGTGTTTAATGTATAAGAAAATATCCACTGGAATCAGGCATGGTGGTGCATAATCCTGGTGACATGGGGGGCCATGGCAGAGAGATCACAAGTTCAAGGCCTGCCTCAGCAACTTAGGCCCTAAGCAACTTAACAAGCCACTCTCAAAATATAAGAGAAATAAATAAATAGATCAGTCAGTCAGTTTGGGGACATAGCTCAGTGGTACAGCACCCCCGGGTTCAATCCCCAGTGCAGAAAGAAAGAAAGAACGAAAAAAAGAATTAATTATTCACTGGGCACTGGGATAAGCCACACCTTTGTTTTTCTGCTCTCCACCTCAGAACAGACAACCCCTGGACAGTGTCTATCAACTTATCAACCACTGATTCTCAGCAACAACTATGACTTCTTCAATGGGTGGTGCCAAAAGACAAGATGATACACAGAAACACAACTGGACCAGTGAAGTGAAGTGGTAGATGAACACAGGTACAAATGCCACCCTATCATGATCACAGATTACTCAGGTACAAATGCTCACCAAAATATAATCAACAATAGGTTATTAACAATTTTGGATAATAGAGAGCAACTCCATTTTGGGAGTTAGATGTGACAGCTTTCAAGTCCCCGTCCATTTCTGCTCTACCTCTAGCAGGGTTGCAAGAAAGCCTGAAGTTCCTCCTTTGGTGCTGGCTGGGCATCCTCACTCAATTATCACACTAAAACCAAAGCAAAACCCCAAGACAGTTGCTCTGTCCAAAAAGTCTCACTCTATAAGCAATAAACCTTTTTTTTTAAGAGAGAGAAAATATCAACCATATTTATCTTTTTCATCTGGTTTTTATTTTTCTGACACTTAGCTGTGTATGTGGTACTGGGCTTTGAACCCAGAACCTTGTGCAGAGGCAAGAGCTCTATTGCTGAGCCAATGCTCTAGCCCAGTTAATAAACCTTTTCAAACCTTTTAGTGTATGCGGTGGGTTGGACGGTGTGCCCTCCAAAAGTGTATTCAACTCCTAACCCTGGTACTCTGAATGTGACCCTACTTAGAAACAGGATCCTTGCAGGTATGATAGGTTAAATTAAGATGAGGTGATATGGGCAAGGGTGGGCCTCTAATGCAAGGCCTAATATCCTTTTAAGAGGGAAATTTGGACACACAAAAAGAATGCCATGTCATAACAGGGCGGAGGCTGATATAAAACATCTACAACCCAAGGAAAGCCAAAGATTGCTAGCAGCCACCAGAAGCTAAAAAGAGGCCTGGGACATAAGCACCTAAGAGTCTCCAGAAAAGGAACAAGTCCTTTTGATACCTTGGTTTTGGACTTCTGGCATCCGAACTGTAAGAGAATAAACTATTTGTCTTTTTTTTTTTAAGCCACCTGATCTGTGGTACTTGTGACAGCAGTCACAGAAAACTAACACCATATGTGTGGCTTGATAAATGCATTTACTTCCACCTCTGTCTTCGCATGAGTTTCTCCTGTGCGCCTCTTTTTTGCTTCTTTATAAGGACTACTGTCAAATCATCTAGAAACCAGTCTAATTTCTAGTAACTCATCTTAACAATCCCATCTACAAAGACCCTTTATCCACTGGGAGTTAGAACTTCAACTTTTCAGGCTGGAGCGATGGCTCGGCGGTTATGGCACTCGCCTGGCATGCGCAAGTACACGGGTTCAAACCCCAGCACCACATACACAACTAAGTGTTGGAGCAACAAAAGCTATGTGGAAAAACAATAAAAATTGATTCTCTCTGTCTGTCTCTCTCTCACTCACTTACTGTCCTCTCTTTAAAAAAAAAAAAAAAAAAGAACTTTAACTTTTCACTTCAGGGGGACACAAATCAATACACAATAACATCCAAGTCAAATCTGGGGTGGGAATAGCAATGGAATAGCTGAGACAATGTACATGAAAAGAGCTTGTCAAGTGACACACAAGGATAAACAGGCGCCCAATAACATAACACTGGCTGTAGGAGAGGAGGTAGAGTGACCACCTAGACCCTGAGGTGATAATCATCCCAACACCCGCAACTTGAGAGACTTCTGAAGACAGAAATTGTTTAACAAGCCACCAATCTTTGTCAAGAGTTTTATAGCATGTAAAGCTTGCCAGATGATTGGAAAATAGGACTTTCAAGAGCAGCCCTAATCCTCCATGGGTATACCCTAGACTAAGATTGGAGAAACAAAGGATCCCTCATTTCACAACACTATAAAACACACAAACTAATCTATAAAATGAGGCCATGCACAGCTCATAAGGTTAATACAAGGATTAAAAGAGATTTACAGCCATTAAAGAAGTCCACATTCTCTTGGATTTACCCCACACGGATATACTGCTAGGAACCTTTCTAGGAGTTTGGGATACAAAGGTGAAGGACACAAATGTCTGGCTCTTCACTTAGCTCAACAAGGCAAGGGGAAATTGACAATGAGTAACATCAAGAAAAAGCTTTTTAAGATACTGGATATGCTAGAAGATATTCAGTGACATAGAAAAAAGAAAGCAGGTTAGAGTCAGGGGGACAGGCATGTGAAGAATGGGGTAAGGACAGATGCATCTAAGGGATGGTCAGAATGGACCATCTGAGTACAGGATTGGGAGGCACTGCCCAGCAAAAGACTCAAGTTGATCAGAAGTTGGCAGGAAGACAGAGTTTCACAGGCCACAGAGGATATTCTGGCTTTTATTCTGGAGGACAGGGGAGCCATCATTTGCTCTGAATCAGGGTAAAAGGGCTACTATGTCACCAGCTGAAGGTTCAGACCTGGTCAGCAGCACTAGACGTGATGGCACATGAATAGGCTCTCAAAGTATATGAGATGTGAAATCTTCAACAGTCAAAACAGAGGGTATGAAAAAAACAGAAGCCATGTGTAAGTCCAAGATTTCAATCTCAGTTGATCCTATCTGTATTGACCAAGGTTGTGGGTAAAGCAAGGCTGAGGGAGATCATGAGCAAATCAGCACTGATGTGCTGACATATACTAGCCCCCACCTCCCATTTGCTGACAAGGACTGGAAGGGGCCTGTTGACTCTGAAAAAGTCAACATCCCACTGTGGCTAGGGAAACCACTGATTGGAACTTTCCCAAAGACATGGGCTCTGAAACTCCTTTACACCAAGGTTCAGCTACAACAAAGATAAAATCAATTTTCATTTTAGCCAGGCATGGTGGTAGGCACCTGTAATCCTAGCAACTCAGGAGGCTGAGACAGGAGGATCACAGTTTCAGGGCCAGACTTAGAAATTTAGTGAGACCCTGTCTCAAAAAGCACTGGGGATGTAGTTCAGTGGTATAATGCTTGCATAACATGCATGAGGTCCTGGATTCGATCCCCAGTACAGTGAAAAAAACAAAAACACCTAATAATTATATAAAGTTGTAATGAAGAGAATCTAAAACAGAATCTTGGTCTCCAGCCCAAGTAGCAGAAGTGTTGCTTCTGCAGGTGGCCTGGACCCAGTCTCCAGGTGCAATTCCTTGAAAGGAAAAACTTGCTTTTAAATTATTCCATCCTAGGTTTTTCTTGTAAAGCCACAACTGATAGGCATGGTCCTCTCTGTTAACACAACTTCTCACCCTAGCAACCCATGTGAGCCCATCCTTATTTCAGCTTTATGCAGACGGCAAGGGAGAAACTTCCTGTGCTATTCAATCAGAACAAAAACTACAGAATTCAACATTTTTGTCTATGCCTTGGCAACCAAATTTAAACCAACAGTAGTAATACTGCTATGGTTTGGATCTGAAATATCGCCCAAAAGCTCATGTGTTGAAGACTTGTCCCAATGCAGCAACATTCAGAGGTTGGGTTTTAGGAAAATGATTGGATCATGAGACCACTGCCCTCATCAATAAATTAATTCATTGATAGATTCATAGTTTAATGGAATTTGGGTGGTAGTGGAAACTTTAAGAGGTGGGACCTAATCAGAGGAAGTCAATCACTGGTGGCACACCTCTGAAGGGTTTACTTTGTCACCAGCCCTTTTCTCCCTCTCTCTGCCTCCTATCTACCATAAGGTGAGTCACTCTGCTCTTTCACATGTTCCCTGCTGTGATGCTCTATCACAACACAAGTCTATGAGCAACGGAACCAAGTAACCATGGACCGAAACCTCAGAAACCATGAGCAAAAATAAATCTTTCCTCCTTTAAGTTGATTTTCTTAGGTATTTCATCATAGTAACCAAAAACTGACTAACACAGTCATTTTGCGACAGGTTTTACCTTAAACTGATGAGCTGGGCCACAGTGTCTTCATCTGTGTAAAGAGAATAATAGCACCTACAACAGAGGTTTGCTATGAAGATTAGATAACAACATATGCAAAAGCACTCAGAAAAGGGTCTTACAACACACTTGCTGGAAATGGACCAGATTTAAATTTAAAAGGGCATTTCCTAGGACTAGAAAGTCCCTTCCCTGAAGGTTCTGGGTAAGAGGCCCTTCCCTGTACCAAGGGATGCTCTTGTTTCTACATACAAGATGTCACCATGTGGCTGTTCTGATGAAGCCCTGATTAAGTGAAGGTTGGAAAGCTGCTCTATAGAGCCAGTGGCCTACTCCATCCCTGACAGATTTCCTAGTATATCAGTATGAGAATCCTAGATTTCTGGGAGAAGCCTCTGCAGGCCTTCGGTCCTGTAAGCAAAGCCATATCTCTTCCACAATTTCTTCCAAGAGCAAGTTAAATCTTGTTTATGCTCTCTAGTATTTTCTCCTCCAAGTGTGGTATATGAGACCTGCTCCTCCCTCTCCCACTTGGTCCTCACTCTGGCTCCCTAGGTCCAATCCAGGATACAGTAAGAGAGTCAAACCTTTCCTTCCCTGCAGGATGCTGGTGTGGGACCAAGCATGGTGGTACATACCTATAATCTCAGTGATTTTAGAGGCTATGGCATAAGGATTAGGGCTAGCTTCAGCAATTTGGCAAGATCCTCAGCAACTTAGTGAGACCCTGTCACCAAAATAAAAAATAAAAAAGACTGGGGATGTAGCTCAGTAGTAAAGCACCCCTGAGTTCAATCTTCAGTAACCACCCCCCACCACCACCAAAAAAAGATACTGGTGTTCAGAGAGCGCCTTCCTAGATAGGGAAGACAACAGGGTAAAATAAGTCTTAAGCACTTTTAAATATCCAGTGAATGTTAATAGGAGTGCTTTAGCTACCAAGGCAGATGAGTCCTTGAGAATTCTAAGAAGTGTTGATGTTCCTAAGGGAAGCAGGCATGAGGTCTCTAGTTAAGGTTATAAAGGACGAAGCAAGTGAGGACAGAGCCAGAAGAAACAGCAAGGGGAAGACAGAGGAGAAGAAAAGGGATGGAGCAGGGCAGGAGAGAAGAAAGCCAGGGAAGGAGAGGAAAAAAGAGGGGAAATAAGAAGGAAAAGAGTAGGTGGAAGAGAAAAGAGGAGGGAGGAGGAGAGGAAAAAGGAAGAGGGCTCAGCAAGGTGCATTCCCTCGTCAGGTACTGGCTCTATCTACAGAGAACCACTGGCTTTGAGTTTATGGCCAGTGGTGGTTTCTCCTCACCCAGATCATCACATCTCTACGTTTCACTCAGTTCCCCAACTCCACAAGGCTCCTCCCCTGAACTTGATACCTTTGACACTCCTGCATCCTTCCCTCCTTTCTTAGCCTGTGCTCCTTCCTTCTCAGACAGGCCTCATTCCATGTGTGGGATGATTTCAGTGCAACAATGACCATATTTTCTGCAGTGAAAAGCTGAAGAGTATAAGTTCACTTATGTGGATAAAATGTTACTGGTGGAATGTGGGTGGTTAGAACTTGATGTTGCCAATCAGTTCAAACAAACTGGTTTCTAAAGAATGGTGAATGAAGGTGTCATGTCTCCTACTCCTCCAGGCTGATGTCATGTGCAGGGAGGTATGGAGATCCCTTAAAATCTGGTGGTGAAGGAGAAGGTGGTGTATTTGTAAGTATAATTTGATAGAATCAATTTAAAAACAGGCAAGATCTCTGACCACAAAGTCCAATTCTTTGCATCAACTACAGATTTCTAGAGGGAGACACACATAGGCAGCAAACTGTAAACATTTTTAAATGAATAATATAACCATGCCACAGAATATTATGTAACTGTCAAAATTTAGATAGATCTGTTTCTTGTTCTGACATTCAAAGAACTTCAAGGCATACTGTCAGTTGAACAAAGCAAGCTGCAGAACAGAATAACAACATTTATGTAAAAACAGTAAAGAAAAAACTATATAAATGCAAAGGAAAAGTCTATTCAGGTATTCCAACTGCAGATAGGGAACAGGGAGGGACTCTTGTTTCTGTAAAGCTGTCTCTCTAAGAGTAACAGACTATTTCAAAAATATAATAATTCTCACATATCCCTGGTTTTGCTTTCCACAGCTTCAGTTATCCATGGTCAATTGCAGTTTAGAAATATTAAATGGAAAATTCCAGAAATAAATAATTCCTAAGTTTTAAATTTGTCCTGTTCCAAGTTCCCGTCACACCCAGGACATGTAATATCTCTTTTCCCAGTGTAGCCATGATTTTATACACTACCCGACTGTCAGTCACTTAATAGTCCTCTATCAGATCAACTGTCTCAGTATCACAGCCTGTGTTCAAAACCCTTATTTCATTTAATAATGCTCCCAAATCACAAACTTTTATCACAGTATATCATTATAAATGTCCTTTCATTGTTGTTATTAATCTCTTACTATGTCTAATTCATAAAAAAACTTGATCACAAATTAAACTTTCATATGTATATATAAGAAAAAAAAGGTTTGCTATTAGCCACTCTTTCAGGCATTCACTGAGGATCTTGCAATGAATCTTACACAGGTAAAGGGAGACCACTGTACACGTATTTTAAGAATGATGGTGTGTGGGGCTGGAGCAGTGGCTCAGCAGTTACCGTGCTTGCCTGGCATGTTCAAGGATGCAGGTTTGCACCCCAGCACCACATACACAATGGAGTATTAGACCAACAAAAGCCCCTGAAAAATTAAATAATGTTGATTCTCTCTCTGTCCCTCTCTCTTAAAAAAAAAAAAAAAAAAAAAAAAAAACTTGTGGTCTAGCAGGGTGCAGCAGTGCACACCTTTTGTCCCAGTGACTTGGGAGGCTAAGCAAGAGGATCACAAGTTCGAGGCCACCCTTGACAACTTAGCAGGAACCTGTCTCAAAATAAAATATTTTTTAAAAGTCTGGGGATATAGCTGAAGGGTGAAGTGGCACTGGGTTTGATCTCTAATGCCATGCGGGAGGGGTGGTGTTCTAGAGAAACCTGGATTACATTTGATTTTGATTTTTATACATTTTTATACATTTGCTATTTAAATTATCTACCATTACCAATATATGTAAATATATATATATGTGTGTGTGTGTGTGTGTATATATATATATATGTTATATATATAACATATATATATATATATATATATATATACATAAACAAACAGGTAACCCAGGCTTATTAAAGGAACTTTAGCAGCTATACCTAGTACACAGGTAGAAAAGAAAAAATCTGGGAATTCAGGATGGATAGTGTAACACTGTTAAGGATGAGACCACCAAAGGTGTTTGTGAATGTGCTGAAAGCTAAAGACTCTTTCCAGAAGAGTTGGGTGTTCAACATTACACACAATTTAAGGGAACAGAGGGTCACCCCCAGAAACTCACCTATGAATCGTGGACCAACAGTTAACAACACAGAAACAAGCTGGGCACAGTGGCACATAGCTGTAATTCCAATAACTCAGAAGGCTGAGATAGGAGGAGAACTGCCTGGGCAACTTACCAAGATCCTGTCTCAAAAAACGGCTGGGGATGTAGCTCAGTGGTAGAGAACCTCTGAGCCCTAAGTTCAATTCACAGTACCACTAAAAGAAAAAAGAGAAAGAGACAGACAGACGAACCACAGAAGTCAAGGAAACCCTAACAACGAAAGAGCAGTCCAAGAATGCAATGTCAGGCAAGGAAGGGAAGAGAGAGATCTGGGCAGTTGTGAGAAAGCCAGGCAAGGGCAGAAAAAGAATGGGGATGGTGGGAGTAGGGCCTGTTGGTGGCAGGTGGTTGAATTCTGTGTCTTCTGCCCCTCTGCCTACTTTACCTGCTGCACTCTCCCAGAGCTCCAACACAATAGTGTGGACAAGAAATGTAGCAAGTCGTAAGACAGTGAGCCCACAGTCTGGACCTAACATCTCCTCTGGCTTTGTCTCCACTTAGATCCAGACACACAGGGTTGTGGGTCATTTCTCAACCATATCTTTTCCTTTAGCACAATGACTGGCACATGTGTAAAGACCGCAAAATTCATCAAGATTTCTTCTTCTTAACTCTCTCACAGACGCTATCAGTAGAAAACATCAGATTTGGAAACCACTCTATATACACTCCAGTCAAAATTGCCTCTCCTCTCCCACCTCTTCCCTCTATCTCTGGATTTGCTTCCCCCAACATCTTGTGTAGCAGGTTTGATTATTATAGTCAGCTGACTGACACTGGGCTAGGGTCT
The DNA here is from genome assembly GCA_004027875.1 of Aplodontia rufa. Lineage (NCBI taxonomy): Eukaryota > Metazoa > Chordata > Mammalia > Rodentia > Aplodontiidae > Aplodontia > Aplodontia rufa. The sequence goes on from PVKS010019211.1 coordinate 38,186, forward strand.
CAGGAAGCACTGTCTCCCTTGTCATCTACCAAGGAAGCCTACTGAGGGGACACTTGGGAGTTATGTCTGGAGATGTGCATGGTCCCTAAATTTGTACATCCAGTAATAACCAGTTTTCTCCACAAAAATGACATAACTAAAGGTTTTGTGACCACAGCTTTGCAATGTATACCTCTCAGAAAATTAGAAATTAGTACACACTGCAAATTCACAGGGTCGCTCACAAATATTGAATGTTACCTTCTACAGGAACATAGTTTAGGTCCTACTGGCTCATAGAATTACCAGCCTAATATTAAGTCCTTCTCTAACCCATGTCTAAAAAGCAATGTGCTTAGAAACCAAGTGCACCATGATTTTTTGAAAACATTTATGACAGCCCTACACAAGTTCAGTCACCCTAATGCTGACTCTAGGAGGCCCTGACTTACACTTTCTTGACAAGTGGAACAGGAATGCAGAGGGACCTTGAACCCCTGGGTCAGTTTACCTGGCCTTCCCGGGGATGGGAAACTGCTTATTCTATTTATGAGCTCAAAGTACTAAGTACAGAGCTAGCAGTGAAAAAT
>PVKS010019212.1:0-38767 GCA_004027875.1 Aplodontia rufa
ACAGCAACAAAAAAAAAAAACAGAGCTCTGAGATTGATTACAGACTTCCAGAATGGGGACAGGGCCCAGGGTCTGCATTTCAATGACTACTAAGGAATGGTGTTACATTCTAAATATGCATGTACCCTATGCTCCACCTGTGCAGAAACATCACTTGGAACCTTCAGACCTCCCATGCTCTAGAACAGCTCTCAACTGCTCTTTCTCACAAACATGCAGTATCCCAGTATCCTCTACCAGCCAACATCTTGTGGTCCAAAAATTGCCCCTGGGAGAATAAAAGAAGACTTCTGATCCTCACCCTTGCTCTTTTCTTAAAGACAGAGGGAGAGAGTGGGGGAGAAAGAGAGAGAAGGAGAATTTTATTTATTTTTCCATCTGGCCTTTGTTTCTCCGACACCAAATTACGTATGCAGTACTGGTGTTTGCACCCAGGACCTCACACATGCCAGGCAAGCACTCAAACTGCTGAGCCCCTTCACCCTTGCTCTTGCTTATTACTAGTCTCCTTATATAAATGCAATAATGTGCCATGAGTATGGAAGCTCACACTCTAGTATGTCACATGTCAAGTCCTGTGCATGTCATTCCTGATAAAAATTCAAAGGTAAAAGGGAAAGTGGCCAATCTGATGTGAGAGCCAGAGCTTTCTTATTCTGAAGCAGAGGCTGGGGCCTGGAGACATGCTTCAAAGACCTGAAATGCAATGCTGGTCCTCACAAGGCTGGGCTTCCTGAGCTCACACCCTCACCTCCAACAGTTTCTTCCTTCTCTAGAGATGGGAAGAGGTCACCCTTCTCTTTTCCCTTCATTTGTTTCTCCCTAACAAAGAGGAGGCAGTGATGTGGCCTAACATTTAAGACTGGCATTTTAGGGCCGGAGCCATGGCTCAGTGGTTGGAGTGCTTGCCTGGCATGCATGAGGACCTGGGTTCAAATCCCCACCCAGCACCACATGTACAACTAAGTGTTTGTACTAAGTGTTGGAGAAACAAATGTCAGAAGAATGAATGAATGAATAAATAAATAAATAAATAAAATTGATTCTCTCTTTCTCTCTCCCTCTAGGAAAAAAAAAACACTAATATTTTAAAAATCATGGCTAGGGATGTGGCTCAGTGCCAGAGGACTTGTATAGCATGTTTGAGGCCCTGGGTTCAATCCTTGGCTCTGGAAATAAATAAACAACAACAAAAGCACACAAGAAAACAAAAAAGGTGGCCTAGTTTCCTCCCTAAGCCTTGCATGGCCCCTTCAGCCCCCCTTCAGCTCCCATTCTCAGACAGTAAGAACACTGGTCACAGATCTTAGGTCATAGTTACAGCTAGATAAGAAAAGTTCAATGTCTTGGCTGTGCTAGTCTCATCTGCTTGAATCTAATAAGGTGAAAGGCAGGCAACAAAAGCACTCTCCTCACATCTGGGTTTCAAGTCCGAGAGAGAGAGAGAGAGAGAGAGAGAGAGAGAGAGAGAGAGAGAGAGAAAGAGAGAAAGAGAGAGAGAGAGAGAGAGAGAGAGAGAGAGGGAGAGAACAGACAGACACAAACAGACAGACACACAGTGGAAAGCACCCAACTTGGGAAGAGACCATCCTCTGATCTCCAACTCAGCAGAACCAAGATGAAAGCTCACAGCAAGGGGCAGAAAAGGGGCTGGAGCAGTGGCCCAGCAGTTACAGCACTTTCCTGGCATGCAAGAGGACCCGAGTTCAAACTCCAGCACCACGTACACAACTAAGTGTTGGAGCAACAAAAACCACATGAAAAACTAAATAAAATTGATTACAAAAAAAAAAAAAAAAAGAGGGAGAAAAGCTTACATAGTCCAGAACTGGCAGATTTGACTAACTGACATCCACAAACAACAGGTCTGGTTCCATAAGCTCTCAACTATTAACACATGCTGAGATGCTGCCTTCACCCTTTAGATATAGGGTTCAGGATTCCAATATTTCCTTAGTCTCTCCTTGGCTAAATTCTTTTTTCTTTCTTTTTTGTAGTGCTGGGGATTGTACCCAGGGCCTCATTAATGCCAGGCAAGCACTCTACCACTAAGCCACGTCCCCAGCCCCCCTCCTTTGCTAAATTCTCTGCAACTCAAACAGGAAAGCCCAGTCTTAGCTCACACTCACACATGCAGAGCACACATTCTCACTCAGGGACCTCACCATGGAGCTCTAAAATATTTACCAGTTTTTGTCCCACGATATTGTAGTGACTGAAAGACTGGACAAGTGCCACAAAGCAGACTTTGCAGTTAGCTAGAAAACAAAGCAAAAAAAAATTGATTTTTAATAACTCCTCTGTTTATCAACAGTCTCATGCACTTGATACTTTGGAAACAAAAGTACTGAAAGCAAATGTAAACATCCAGAGGCCTTGCAGCCTGACATACCTAATGTGCATCTAAGATGTACTTTTTCTCATATTTAACAGTTATGCCTTATTCAATTGACTATGAGATAAACTTCCATTACTAGGCACTTAAGTTTGTTCTGTTATAAACTGTGTCTTTTTCAACTTTTTTTTTTCTGTTTATTGTTGGTATATGGGAATGTGATTCATTATTTATTTATTTGGTACTAGGGATTGAATCCAGATCTGCTTTACCACTGAGCTTTTTATTTTGAGAGTGTCTTTCTATATTGCTGATGGTCCCTTTGAACTTAGATCCTCTTGCCTCCGCCTCTCAAGTCACCAGGATTATAGGCATATACCATAGTGCCCAGTCCATTTTTTAAACTAGTCTTATATCCAATAGAAAATAAAGGAAGCACAAAGTCTCCAGCTATCGAACAAAATATACATATATATATAAATGTATATATACACATATACATATGTGTATATATACATATATATATATAATTTTTTTTGAGAAAGAAGGAATCGATCTTATTTATTTTTTTATCTGGCCCTTCCTTGTTTCTCTGACATTCAGTTGTGTATGTGGTGCTAGGGTTTGAAGCTGGGTCTTCATGCATGCCAGGAAAGCGCTCAAACTGCACTCCAGCCCCCTGATGAACTACATTAATTCTAATAATTTATATGTAGATTCTGTTAACTTTTTATGTTACACAATCACATCATCTGAAAGAGAAAATCACTTTCTTCTTCTTTTTTTTTTTCTTGGTACTAGGGATTGAACCCAGGGGTGCTTAAACACTGAGTTAAACCCTTTGCCCTTTTTTATTCTAAGACAGGGCCTTATTAAATTGCTGAGGCTGGACTTGAACCTGCAATCCTCTTGCCTCAACCTCACAAATCACTGAGATTACAGGAGTACACTACCCTGCCAGGGGAAAAAATCACTTTCAAAGTTGTAAATTTGTATCACTACAACTGTCAAAGGTCTAGTCTGGCCTGGCACACAGTACATACTTAAGGAGAATCCATTAATAAATGAGTTTCTTTTTCTTTAGGCTATTTTTCTAATCTACATCCAAATGCAAACTGCCAACGTTCTTTAGGAAGCAACTACTGTCAGGGGAAAGTATTCAGAGACTTAAAAGACACATAAGGGCGGCAGGGTGCAGTGGCAGATGCCTGTAATCCCAGCAGCTCAGGAGGCTAAGAGGAGGATGGCAAATTTGAGACCAGCCTCAGCAACAGCAAGGCCCTAAGCAACTTAGCAAGATCCTGTGTCAAAATAAAACACACACACACACACACACACACACACAGACTAAGGAGCAACTAAGAGGCTACAAAAGGACCTCAGTGAGGTAGTGTCTGCACAGCAGCTGGAGAAGGGGAAGCAGGATATGAATGGATACAGTGAGCACATGCCACTCTTTGGCACAACTGGGAAGGGAACGAGATGGTCAGGTAATTTGTTACCTAATAAAACTGTCCTCTGGCTAGTCAAATACCAAAGCCTGATTAGTTTTACCACTTATTTATTTTTGCAGTACATGGAATTGAACTCAGGACTTCACACATGCTAGGCAAGTTCTCTACTACAGAGATTCAGCCCCATTGTTAGTAAATGCCTTTTATCCCTCCCCCCCAGTATGGGGTATTAAACCCAGGGCCTCCTGCTTGCTAGGCAAGTGCTTCACCACTGAGTTACATTCTGAGACTTTTATTTTTTATTTTGAGACAGGATCTCACTAAATTGCCCAGGCTGACCTGGTACTTTGGATTATCCTGCCTCAGCTTCCCCAATAGCTGGGATTACAGGCACGTGCCAGGAAATGCTCTTCCCTTTGCTCCTTAAAGCTTTTTTTCTTTAGCCCCCCCCCCCCTTTTTTTTTTTGGCCTTGGGTTGTTCTAAATAATAAGATTCATACCTTTGAGGTAGAAGGAAAGAAAGTGATGTACAAGGAAACTGCCATCTGTTTTGGAATCACAGAGTAGAGTCAGTTTTCCCTAAAAGTTAAGAGGACACAAAAAGGTGAATTAGGCACTAGGTCCCTTCCTGAATTTCTACACCTGGAGAGTAATTTTGGGGGGGGGGTACTTGGGATTAAAACCAAGGGTAGTTTTGCCACTGAGCTAAATTCCAAGTCCTTTCTTCATTTTTTTATTTAGAGATATCCTGCTAAATTGCTGAGGGTCTTGCTAAGTGGCTGAGACTGGCCTTGATCTTGCAATCCTCCTTCCTCATGCTCCTGAGATGCTGAGATCCTGGTGTGCATCACCATGTGTGGCTAGAAAATGTATCTTTAAATGATAAATATGATAAACTCAAAATGAAGATAATGAATCACAATTGCATGGGAAATATCAACAATGGAAGTTAAGAGTAATGCGTTACTCATGATGGGTAAGCATATCTCAGACTCTACCTTCTCAAGGAAAATAGAGAATAAAATTCCTTCTCTTTCCACTCCTCACATTAGTGACTCAGGCACCAGACTTGGGGAAAACTAGATCTTTAACAAAAGGTGTGTTCACCATCAGATGCCAATGAAAATCAGAATTCAAGACCGGAAGGTACCTTTAAAAAGGTCTTATGACATAACATCCTATTTCTAATTCTAAAGTCAGTTTTGTCTTGTGAGGTGAGAGAGAGGGGAGGACACAGTTGTTTATAGAGACCACCAATAACAAAGCTCTCTAAGAGGCCTGCTTCTGGATGGGTTCAAATCATGCAGAGGCCTTTATACACCTCTAAAGGTGGCCTCCGCAGGGCCTGGCTACCCTGCCCCAGCCAACTCCAAGTTCTATCAATGATAAGGAACATCAGAATGAAGTGGTATCACGCATGCCATCTCAAGCTGTTAAGACTTTGGGCAAAGTGCCTAACTTTTCTGGGCTTTAGTTTTTTCCACTTATAAAATGTGAAGGCTCCCATTCTCAGGCCTTGAGAGCTATCTCCAATGCTGTCATTTCCTGGTATCATCTCCATTCCCTCACTCTCCACTGGGGTGAGTAACTGGCAAAGCAACCAGCGCCATCTGGAGGTCTGGACACACAGGAACTGCTGGGCAACTAAACTCCAGGAGCTCCAGTTTGGCACTATGGAGTCATACAAAAGCTCTACACACATTGGTATCATCACTGCCTGTAATAGGGGGCAGACAGACATGAGCGGTGGGAACAAGGTTAAGAGAGTAATTCTATAAACTGGACCCACTGTGCAGACCCCCACATACTTTCCTTTAAAAAGCGATTTACCTTGCAGTCCTGCTGCAGAGCTTAAGGGTTTAAGTGGACAGGATATGTCACATTCCTCAGCAAACTACCTATTATCTGTAGGAGGAATGCAGGCCCAAAATAATTCTGATAAGAGAAACAAGTGATCCAGAAGGGGTCTGTGACCCTTTCACAGACCATCTTTATCAAGGAGATAAGAATAATTCCCTCTAATCATAAAATCTTTAAGAACAGATTCCAATCAGAACTGGATTGATTCCAATCAACATGGGCCAAAGTGACCTAGAGTTGCCAATGGGGATTTGAAAGTCTGATGTCATTCTGCTGTCAGTCAAAAGTCAAGAAGTGGAGCTCAGTAACACTGGAGGGCTGGAGAGGCAGTGCTATGCCTCTCCTGAGTGTCCCTTTTCTCTTTTTCTATCCCTTCCAATAAACTCATGTCTCTTACTGCGAGGGACATGTCTGAAATCTTTCTGACTTGATCGCAGGAATCTGGGTTTGAAGCGGGGCGGATCTTGGCGCTGCCAGTTTCCTAGAAGGCCCAAGTCCTGTAATACCTGGAGAAGCCCACCATTCCATTGGGAAGTCAGCGGTTATGGAGTAATAAGTTAGGTTCCTGCATTAAAATGCGAAAGATCTCCAGGCGTAGAGGAGTGTGAGGAGGGTGGAGTAAACGGTGGTCAAGCGGTGGCGCAGCCCTCTGAACAGCTGCACTAAACACCACGAGGAGGGAGACCAGGAGACCTGCAGAGTGCTCCAGGGCAAGGAGGGGACCCAGGGCACCACGAAGCTGTCCCCACCGGAGGGGGAAGATTGGGCTCTCCTTTCCTCTGCAACCCCCACCCCACCCCGTGGGTGCACGAAGGACTCCCCAGTACGCATCTATAAACTAAACCAACCCAACAGTCCAACAAGTTTTCTTGGGTCTTTTAAGGGCATGCACGTCCTCTGAGGGCCGAGCTACGAAGCACACCTCCCGCGGGCTCAACCTAGCCGCCGCCCTCTCCGCACCACAACGCCCCGACTCCAAGGACTGCGGCCGTCGCGCCTTCCCCGGTCGTGCGCCCTTCGTCCCGGATGCAGTCTAACGTCACGCTCTCAGGACACGCCCCCTTCCGGGCCGCGCAACCTCTTACCTGCTCCACCCCGGCAGGGGTGGTGTTGAGAAGGTTGTTAAGTTCCGGGAACATTCCAAGCTCCGAGGACTAAAGCTCTGGATGCTAAACGGCTGCTGCCGGGAGGCCGGAGCCTGAAGAGCAACACACACGCGCGAGCGGTACCGCACGATGCGCGCGCAGACGCATCCTCACTCCTGAAAACCCTGCCGCAGCCAATAGGCGGGCGCCTCGGCGGGCCGCGTCCTGCGCACGCGCGGAACACGCGGGTCGGGGAGGCGGGGCGCTCTTGCGCAGCACTGGTCTTGCGGTCTGCTTGCGAGAGGTTTTGCAGCCATTCTCTCGCCTCCAGCCCCATTCTAGTTTACAGCCTGTCCGCAGCCCACCGTGCTTTGCGGTGGAGGCCATTGTGTCCCTCACTTCTAGAAGGGCGAAGAAAGAGGCCCTCGCGGAAGGCAAAAAATATAAAATGCCCGGAATTACGCCTACAAGAGTACTGTGGAGAAAAGCCGAAGCCGCATGAGTGACAGTGGAGCAGGGCTAGCCTGCAGAACCAGAGGTGGTCCGAGCAGGCTTCGCTCAGGCAGTGATCGGAAGGCACCCTTCCCCCTCATCACGGCCTTTGCACCGAAATGAACCTTTTACCAAAAAATTCAGCCGATTTGCTAGTATGGTACCACACACTTATAATCCCAGATATTCCTGAGGCTGAGGCAGGAGGATCGCAAGTTCGAGGCCAGCCTGGGCAATTTAGCAAAACTCTGTCTCAAAAATATGAAAAGGACAGGGGTGTAGCTCAATGGAAATCATCCCAAAGTTGAATCCCCAGTACAGGGGGTGGGGGATTAGGCTGATTTTAAAAATAACCATCTCCTCCCGGTCTTTCCTCGGATGCCATTTATATCTCTTATATTGTATATAGTTTCGTTCTAGCAGGTTCAGCCTCTGAACATCATATCATGACTTACCGGTAAGCATTGCAGTGAAGGAGATAACATACCAGTGGAACCCTAAAACCTGTCGCTAAAGGAAAAGAATTGTTTTAGGATTTGGAAAAGGGTGGAGTTCAGGTGAAATTAAAGGAAATTGTTTTGATATGCTTAAGCACAAATATATATAAATGGGTCACTATGTTGCCTGCACTGCAAGTGACGGGATTCAGGATCATGTTTCTGTGGAATGACAAGTTTAAGATAGATATGGGGGGTTGGAGCGGTGGCTCAGCAGTTACAGTGCTTTCCTGGCCTGTGCAAGGACGCGAGTTCAAACCCCAGCACCATGTACACAACGAAGTTTCAGAGCCACGAAAGCCACATGAAAAAAGCTAAATAAAATTGATTTTCTATCTATCTCTGTCCTTCTCTTTCTCTTTATTAAAAAAAAATATGGAATGTAGTCACTTATCTGAGGTTGTGTACCTGAGATGGGAATCAGGGCAACTTCTGAGTGTCAAAGTGACTTAGAATCTTCTGCGACAAAATAGACTGTTTCGTGCTTATTGACATAAGAAAAGCAGCCACTGACCTCTAGGAACCAACCTGGTGCTCACAGCTAGGTCTTGGTGTTCTCCTGTTGAACATAAACAGTTTCACAGAACATGAACATCAGATTCATTGTAATGGAACACAAGACAAAACTAGACCATTCCATAATCATGTTCAGCATGAAACGTGTACATTGACCCACAAACTACCAAACATCCTTCTCCCAGCTAAGACTTCTGCTTCTTTACCAACCACAGCTTTAGCCTTGCTGTAACACTCCCTGACAGGTAAGATTTATTAAGATACCCAAACATAGAATTGGCGCCACTTTCTGAGAGCATCCATTCCTAAGCAAAGTTGTGCTTCCATAAATCCTCCCCAGATCACTTAAGAAACCCAAATCCTGCCATTATTTTCTAACACTCTCATAATGAGAATGATAGAGTCATTCTTTTTTTGAGACAGGGTGTCACTAAGTTGTTGAGGCTGGTCTTGGACTTTCCATCTTTGTGCCTCAGCCTCCCAGGTTTCTGGGCTTGTAGGCTTATATTATCATGCCTGGCCTTCTTTAACTTCTCTAAGCAATATTTTGTAGCTTCCAGTGTTTTTGACTTTTACAACTTTTCTCAGAGTTATCCTGTCTCATAGTTTTATGCCGTTATAAAATAGTATTCTCTCTTTTTCATTATTTTAAGAGAGAGGGACAGAGGTTGGGGATTTAGCTCAGTGGCAAAGCGCTTGCCTAGCACGCGCATGGCCCCGAGTTCGATCCTCAGCCCTGAAAAACAAAACAAAACAAAAACAAAAGCACAAAAAAACAAGAGAGAGGGACAGGGCTTGAGAAGTGGCTAAGTGGTTACTGCACTTGCCTGGCATGCATGAGGATGTGAGTTTGAACCCCAACAAAGTCTCAGAGCAACAAAAGCCACATGAAAAACTAAATAAAATTGATTCTCTCTTTTTCTTTCACTGTCCCTCTCTTTCTTTAAAAGAAAAAAAGAAAAAAAGAAAGGGGCAGTGAGAGAGAAAATCAATTTTATTTAGCTTTTAATTTGGCCTTCATTGCTCCCATTTGGTTGTGTACATGGTGCTGGGGTTTGAACCTGCATCCTTGCTCATGCCAAGCAAGTACCTTAACTAATAGTGAGGGAAAGCCCTCGGTCTTTTGCCTTTTTTTTTTTACAGTTCTTTTTTATTATTATTAAGGAGTGTAGTTGTACAATCATAAATGCGTATTAAGTAACAATATGATATGCTTTTGATCCTAAACCAGAGTTACCTGCACATCACCCACACCCTAGTCTTTTAATTCTTCTATATTTTGCCTCTACAACAGATGTAAATGTCCTTCTCTCCTGCCCTGTCTCTCTGTCTGTCTCTTTCTCCCTCTCTATATCTATATCTATATATCTCAGAGCTTTTGGATCCATTCATCCAATGAGGGGCATGTGGGTTGATTCCATAACTGAAGCTATTATAAATTGAGCTGCTATGAACATTGATTTTGCTGTGTCTATGTAATGTACTCTTCTAATTCCCCTGGGAAAATACCCAGAAGAGGGATTGCTGGTTTGTAAGGTGGATCCAACCCTAATTTTTTGAGGAGGCTCCACACTGCTTTCCAGAGTGACTGTATCAGTCTACAGTTTCACCAACATTGAGCTAGTGTTCCTATCTCTCCACAGTACTTCCAGCATTTGTTACTGTTTATATTCTTCATCTTTGCCAATCTGAGAGATAAAATCAATTTTATTTAGCTTTTCATTTGGCCCTCGTTGCTCCAACATTTGGTTGGAGTGAGGTGAAATTTTCATGTAATTTTGATTTGCATTTCTCTGATTAGTAGTGATTTAGAACACTTTCTCAGGTATTTCCTCTCTTGAGGAGTTTCTGTTTAGCTCTCTGGCCCATTGATTGATTGGATTGTTTGCATTTTTGATATTAAACTTTTTGAGATCTTTGTAAATTTTGGATATTAGTCCCCTGTTGGAGGAATCACAGTCCATGATTATCTTCCAATCTATAGGTTCTCTCTCTCTTTTTTATCATTTTTTAAAATTTAATTTAAATTTTTATTAAGGAGTTATTGTACAATTGTAAATGCATATAAAGTAACAATATGATATGCATTTATTCTTTTTTTAAAGAGAGCAGGAGAGTGAGGGAGAGAGGAGAGACAGAAAGAATCAATTTCTCTTGAGTTTTTCACATGGCTTTCATTGCTCTGACACTTTGTTGTTTACATGGGTGCTGGGATTTGAACCTGTGTACTTGCGCATGCTGGGCAAGCACCATAACCACTGAGTCACTGCTCCAGCCCCCAATATGCATTTATTCTTAATGTAGGTTATTTTTTGAGAGTTTTAACCAATCCCTTGGCTAAGCAAAGCTTTTTAATTTAATGGCATGCCACTCGTTAATTCTTTTTTTTTTTAAGAGAGAAGGACAATGAGAGAGAAAGAGAGACAGAGAGAATCAATTTTTATTGAGTTTTTCACATGGCTTTCGTTGCTCTGACACTTAATTGTGTACGTGATGCTGGGGTTTGAACCTGTCTACTTGCGGCTGCCAGGCAAGCGCTGTAACCACCAAGCCACTGCTCTAGCCGACCCCTCCCCAACACACACACACTCATTAATTCTTAACTTTAATTCTTTTGCTTTGGGAGTCTGGTTGAGGAAATTGTTGCCAACTCCCACATGCTGGAGTGTTGTTCCTAATTTTTTTTTTAAAGAGAGAAACAACTTTATTTAGTTTTTCACATGGCCTTAGTTGCTCCAACTTAGTTGTGTACATGGTGCTGGGGTTTGAACCCAGGTCCTCATGCTTGGCAGGCAAGTGTCGAAACCTCTGGGCCACCGCTCCAGCCCCCCTAATTTTTCTTCTAGCAGTTGTATGGTAGCTGGTTTAATTCCTAGTTCCTTGATCTGTTTTGATTTGATATTTGTGCAAGGTGAGAGTTAAGCATCTAATTTCAACTTCCTGCAATGGCTGTCCAATTTTTCCAGCACCATTTGTTGAACAGGCTCTTTCCTCCACGTTCTATTTGACCCCCTTTGTCAAATAGCAGTTGTTTAAAAGTTTCTCTCTCCCTGCAACACTTTCCTCTCTGATACTCTGTCCTTAAACCCCTAGCTGCTGTTTTTCTCCCCACACTCTTTCCAACTCAGGAAGTATTGCAGGATCCACCTTAATTCGTCCTCCCTGTCTGGGAACTCTATCTATCAAGGCAGTTAGTTTAGACAATTGTGAGGCTCACCTCATATGTTCCCATCACTCATGGATCACATCCTGTGTTGCCTGATGTCCAAACTCATAATTGTTGCTGTTTCATACATTCATATATTTCTTGGGTTGTTTTAAACAAGAAGGTAAATCCAGTCCTGACTACATTTGTGTGTGTGCGTGCCTGCACACACGTGAGGATGAGTGGGGAACTGGTGATTAAATCCAAGGCCTCAGGCTTGCTAGCAAGAGATGAACTACATCTCCATCTCTATTTATTTTCTATTTTGAGAGAGGCTTTTGCTAATTTGGCTAGGCTGGCCTTGAATTTGTGATCCTCCTGCCTCAGCATCCCAAGTTGCTGGGATTACAAGAGTGTGCCACCACGCCTAGCTTGGTTACCTTTCTTTCTTTTTTTCTTTTCTTTTTTGGTGGATTATCTGCTTTTTAAGTTTCTTTTTTTTTATTTTGTTTTTGGTTTTTCTTTTTTGTGGATTATCATTTGATGAGTCAAAGTTTAGCAAATTTTTTCTTTACTGTTTGAGCATACTGAGTCTCCTTTAAGAAAGTCTCTCTATTCTATAGGTCATAAAGATATTCTCTATCATCTCTAGAAATTATAAAGTATTCCCACAGTTACATCTTTAAAAAAAAGAGAGAGAGAGAGAGGGACAGTGAGAGATAGAACGAGAGAATTAATTTTATTTAGTTTTTCATGTGGCTTTCGTTGCTGCAACACTTCATTGTGCTGGGGTTCAAACCTGTATCTTGTGGTGGTTGTGTGGTGCTGGGGTTCAAACCTGCATCTTTTCGCATGCCAGGCAAACACTGTAACCACTGAGCCACTGCTCCAGCCCCCACAGTTAAATCTTTTATCTGTCCTTAATTGACTTTGGTGTCACATAAGGGATACAGATCAATTTTGGAATTAGGATGCTGGAATTAACCTTGTTGGGAATTTTATTGGTATTATATTAAATCTTTAGATCAATTGGAGGATAATTAGTAATCTTAATATAAAACAGTGATTCTTCCTGTATTTTTCCATTCTAGCATCAATGGTGACAGGTTGGTTCTGTTTTCTTTTGAATGGAAAAATGCCTCTGTGGGCAAGCACCCCTGTGTCTCGTGGCACTTGTGCAAGAGTCTCTACAATCTGCTTCTGGAGTACGTTGTTGGGTTATAACTCAACAGGCAGAGGTGAATTTATCAGGAAGCTCATAAAGCTGATTTAGTATTCATAATGTTGTATGCTTGTTCTCAAAAAGAAAGTCCCCCCTGGTTGTATAAACCTCTGGCCCCAAAATACCTGAATTTGCCTCCACTCATAGTTTATACATGTCGAACAAACCAATGTGAAGTGTGGAAACTTTAATCAGAGAAGGATTTGATGAAGGCAATTGGGTAGAATGGCATTGGAAGGTAGAGGAACAAAAGGGTGAAGAGGCTTTTATGTGGCAAGGAGGGAGCTGTCACCTCCCCTGGACTGGAGTGTTGAAGGGGCCCAGAAGTCTACACTACACCTGCCAACTGCTTTGCCAGCTGGCTTCCAGTTCAGCTCTGCCAGCGAGCCATTGCCAGACACTTCTAGTCGGCGGCAGGAAGAAGGAAGAGGACATTTTTGCTGCCACTGGTGACTCCTCAGGCAGTGTTGACATCAGTGGTGGGTGACTGCGGGCTGCAGAGGTGGTGATGCAGGCTTCTGGGTTCCAGCAGCAGCAAAGGCAGCAGCAACACTTCTGGGGACCCTGCAGCTTCCATTCCTTTTCCTTTGTCAACAGCCCCTCACACCATCACTTCCCCAGATCCCCAACTCCATTTTGGTCTACAAGTCTTCAATGGTGTCCTTTCTCTTTCCATTAGTCAGGCCTTCCCAGCTCTATTCCCTTCCCTCCTGTTAGCAGCCCACAACTGTGCCCTTGAACTCAGAAATCTCTGGCAAGTACCCTCAGCGTCTTCATGTTTTTACCTCCTGGGAACAGCGCCTCTTCTAGATGCTCACCACTGCTTCAACACCATCTGTTCTCTCTGCCTTCCTGGATCTAAATTGATGAGCTGTTTCTTCATACATGCTTCCTAACACCTCTGCCATCTGTGACAAGAGAGATTTCATAGCCTGGAGACGAAGGTGAGTCCCCAGTAGGACCCACAGGCTGCGGGCATAAGGAAAGTTAGAGTGGGGGGCCAGTTGGGTCATCTCCTGCACACCCACCAGAGGGCAGCAGACACTGGCTGATGCTCTCTGCCAACTAGTCCTGGTCCTGAGATGCTGGGCCAACGTCAGGGCAGAGTCCCCCAGACCAACAGCTCATGGAGGTCACATCCTACCTCCCCCACAGTCCCTGCCCCAGCTCAGCCTTAGCTCTGCCTCAGGAAGCCCAGCAATGGGTTCCTCATGTCCAGGGTTGCCCTCAGGAATGTATCACTGCCATCAACCCTCCTGGACTCACCTCCCTCTAGAGGTCCTCAGGTGGCCTCCTGAACCTATCTGCTGTGAGTACCTATCTTGCCATTCGCCCACTCCATCCAAGACCTCTGACACAGATAGCTCCTGCTATCTGTAAGGCCCTTCTCCAGGTGTCTGCAGGGATGGCTTCCTTGAACTCCTCCAGTGTGATCTGTGAGGACTTCCCTGAGCACACCTGTGTGGTAGGCAGGGCCGGGCCGCACCATCATGTGCCCTTCCAAGTGCACCTACAGGAAGTGCAATCACCAGACCACCTACAGCTCTCACTTCCTCCAGAGTCCACCTCGGCTGCAATAGTGCCTTACCTGAGGTCACTGCCTTCCCATGGCAGCCTTCGTTACAAAGGATCAACCATGGGGCTGGAGCAGTAGCTCGATGGTTACAGCGCTTCCCTGGCATGCTCAAGGACGTGGATTCAAACCCCAGCACCACGTACACAATGATGTGTCGCAGCAACAAAAGCCACATGAAAACTAAATAAAATTTGACTCTTTCTCTCACTATCCCTCTCTCTCTTTAAAAACAAAAAACAAAGGATCAACCGTTTCTACCCTCTGTGAGACACTTTGATGAACTAGACTCACTCCAGAATTCCACCGAGGCATTGTTGGGCTTCCTCACCATTCAAGGTCAAGTTGTCCCTCTGTCCATTTTTACTTCTTTTCACAGTTGTTGACCCCAAACTTCATCTCAGCATTCATTTCTGGAGTAACCAACCTGTGTCACCTCAGCACTACCCAGGCGCCCTCTCTTTTTTATCTGTGTCTATCGAACATATCACCCAGCTCATGGTGCAGTCCACTTACCGAGAGCCCTTCCCTGCTAGAATGCTAGCTGGGTGAGGTCAGGGATTGTCTCTTTTCCTCATTAATGCAAGACTATCTGTGATGCAGTAGGTGTGAAATAAATGTGATAAATGAACGAATGCGACAAGGACCTGTGGCTAGTTTGGAATAGCTGGAGGAAGATGATAAGAGAGTTGCAGAAAATGAAAAGGATGTTTTTACCCTAGTTTTCCCAAAGGCTGAGCTGAGAGGAAGTCACTTCCAAAAGGAAGTGAGGCAGAAGTAGGAGAGGCCAGGGCAGGGGTGTGTTGTCAATGTGGAGTTGTCTATCAGGGTCTGGAAAAAGCCAGCAAATCGGGAGGCTGAGGCAGGAGGATTGCAAGTTCAAAGCCAGCCTCAGCAACTTAGGCCCTGAGTAACTTAGTGAGATTCTGTCTCAAAATAAAAAAGTAAAAAGGGCTGGGGATGTGGCTCAGTGGTTAAGCACCCCTGGGTTCAATCCTCAGTACCAAAAAAAAAAAAAAAAAAAAATCAGGAGGAAAGAACAGTCTGTGTTTGTTTGGCTTTGGGCCTACAGCAAGGTGGTGCATCATGGCAGGGAGTGCATGGCAGAGCAAGGCTGCTCACCTCATAGAAGCCAGGAAGAGAAGAAGAGGGAGAGGAAGGGGCTGGGATCTCAATATCCTCTTCAAGGGCATTTCCCCTATGACCACTTCCTGCAACTAGGCCCCTCCTAAAGTTTCTACCATGTTCCACTAGCACTATCATGTGGGGTTCAGACTTGCAACACATGGGCTCTTGGGGGACATTTAAGATCCAAAACATAACAGTGCACTTTAACTCCAGGGCGAGCTCTGAAGTGACTCTTCTGATGCCAGACCAGGCAGGGCCTCTCCCTGCCCGCTTGGAGCTTCACCCATTACCCCCAGGATGAAGAGATCCACACAAAACTACAACCTGGATCCCAGCCACAGCCCTGCCCTGCCCAGCTTTGGAGAGGAGGGGGAGAGCAGGAGCCCTGGTCAGACTGCTCAACACAAGCTCCTATAAAGTGGGGGTTCAGGCTAGGCTGCCTTTTGGGGGAATTATGAGGCCAAGAGGAACAGAAATCACTATCTCAAATCTCAACTGCCACCAAGTCCCTGAGAGGAAAGGGTGACTTTCTGTGAACAGGCAAGACAAGGTAGGAATGAGACCTGGAAACACAGTAGTGAATGGGCTTTGCTGGGAGGAGCCTGGCCTCAGATCCTGTGGAGGAGACGGGGCCTGGAGCTGTCAAAGGACTTGGAGGAACAGTGAGATCTGATATTAAGTACTTCACCTTTTTAAAACCCCCCCCACACACACTGGGAATTGGACCAGGCACTCTACTACTAGGCTACACCCCCAGTTCTTTTTTATTTTGAGCCAGGGTCCCACTATGTGGTCCAGGCTGACCTGGAACTTGGAATCCTCCTGCCTTGGCCTCCCAAGTAGCTGGGATTACAAGGTGTACACCACCACACCTGGCTCAATATTACATACTTCTCAAACCCTTCTGTGTTGTGAGTCTGCCACCCACGCTAAGCCCTTGATATCACTCTCCACAAAGGGCTCCTGACAGGAGGAGCCTCTGATTGATTTTTTGAAATTTGGAGGTTGAAGCTATAGTTCCCACCTCGGGGCAGATGTAGGGAGCTGCAGGTCTTCGGATGTTCTGTTAAAAAAAGGCCATGGTGGCATCCCCCAGGAATCTTCAGAGACCCTCAGGAGAGGTCAGATTTCCCCCAGGAGGCGGAAAGATTGAGAAAGCTGCAGGCCTCTGCTTCCCAGTTCCCCTGATCTTCCTGCCAGATCATCTTCATCCATCCATCCAACTGCTTTTCCTTCTTAGAGTCCAGTTGCTCTCAGGTAAGAAATGTGCCGATGACACCTGGCCACCCTGACTCACCAGCCTGTCCCTGGCACACTGCTCACTTCTGCCACACCGTCTCATGCAGGGTGCCCTATGACAAGATGGGCAGGAAGACCCAAAAATGGGTGGAAACTGTGGGAAAGGGGATTTGTGTTCTGCGTAACCACAAAGTATGTTTACAGGTCTACAGGAAAGAACTACAGCACAGCAAAAATATATATGAATGTTGGGGCTGGAGTGGTGGCTCAGTGGTTGCGGCACTTGCCTGGCATGCACGAGTACACGAGTTCGAACCCCAGTACTGTGTGTACAACAAAGTTTCAGAGCAGTGAAGGCCACATGAAAAACTAAATAAAAATTGATTCTTATTCTGTCTCACTGTCCCTCTGTCTTAAAAAAAAAATATATATATATGTATAAATGTTATTTCTGGCCTATGGCAGTCAGCTTGTGTGTTACTTGGCTTTTTGTCCTTGTGACACATACCTGGGGAAGTCAACTCAGAGGAGGAGAGATTTATTTTGGCTCATAATTTCAGAGGTTTCAATCTGTGGTCAGTTGGCTCCAAGGCAGAGACATCATGGTAGAAGGGCAAGGTAGAGGACAACTTCTCACCTCATGGCAGTTATGAAGCAGAAAGAGACAGAGAAAGGGGACAGAGACTAGATATATCTTTCCAGGTCATGTCTTCAGTTACCAGCTTTCTCCAATTAGGCCCCACCACCTACAGTCACTACCACCTCCCAACAGTGCCATCAAATACAAACCCTTCAGTGGATTAATCCACTGATGAGGTCAGAACCTCATGATCCAATCACTTCCTAAAAGCCCCTTCTCTGGACATTGTTGCAAAGGGTTTAAAGCTTCAACCCATGAGCCTTTAGGAGACATTCCAAATTCAAACTATGACATCTTGTAATTTCCAAACCAAAACCCCAATACTTTTTCTTTTTTTTAAAGAAAGAGAAAGATAAGGAGAGAATGAGAAAGAGAAACATGGAATCAACTTTAGTTGTTTTTTCATGTGGCTTTTGTTGCTCCAACACTATGTTGTGTATGTGGTGCTGGTGTTTGAAACTTTATCCTCATGTATGCCAGGCAAGTGCCAAAACCACTGAGCTACCGTTTCAGCCCTTAATTTTTCCTTTCTAATCAGTGTGCTTTTTATTTTATTTTCTTGCCTAATTGCTTGGGCTGGAAGTTACAATACAATGCAACATCCAGACTCACATTTCCATTCCATGCTTCTCTCCAGGTGCCCCACTGTCATCTCTACTTGGATGCCAAATGGGCCTCAATCAACCTCATGATGGTCTATCCCAACCTGCTTCTTCCACGGTCTTGCCCAGTTCCATCCCTAAATATTTAAGTCAAGTCATCTTACACTTCTCATTTTCTCATCCCCACAATGAAACCATCAGCAAAATCTGATATCTCAACCTTCACAATATGTCCAGAATCTGACCAGCAACTGCTCTAGAACCTCCAGGTAATGCTGAGCCTCCAGTTTCTCATGCCCAGATCAGTGCACTAGGTCCCCAATCAGTTCTCTTGCTTCTATTCTTGCTCCAGCTTCAGGCAAGTGATCATTTTAGAACTAAGGTGGACCATACTACCATTCTGCTAAGAACCTTCCCATGGTTCCCTCTTCTTTCCCTGCCTACCTGCCTGCCTGCCTGACTTCCTTTCTTCCTTCTTTCTAGTATTGGAGATTGAACTCAGGGGCATGCTGTTCAAGTCACATCCCCAGACCATTTTACCTTTTATTTGAGACAGGGTTTTTGTTTGTTTGTTTGTTTGTTTCAGAGAGAGATAGAGAGAGAGAGAGGGAAAGAGAGAATCAATTTTCATGTGACTTTCGTTACTCCGAGACATCGTTGGGTGCATGGTGCTGGGGTTTGAACTCTCGTGCTCACACTGCCAGGTAAGCGCTGTAACTGCTGAGCCACCGCTCCAGCCCAAGACAAGTTCTTGCTAAATTGCTGAGGGTCTCACTAAGATGCCAAGGCTGGCCTCAAGCTTGGGATTCTCCTGCCTCAACCTCCAGAGCTGCTGGGATTACAGGTGCTCCCACCACATTCTGAGAAAAGATGAGGCCCTTACAGTGACCTAAAGACCTTACCACTTCTACCAGTCTTCCCACTGCTCACTCCTCCGCAGTCCTATTGACCTTATTGCTGTTTTTTTTTTAAGAGTGAGAGGGAAAGAGAATTAATTTGATTTAGCTTTTCATGTGGCTTTTGTTGCTCTAATACTTTGTTATGCACATGGTGCTGAGATTTGAACCCATGTCCTTGGGTACGCCAGATAAGTGCCATAACTGCTGAGCCACTGCTCCAGCCCCTACTGCTGGTTCTTGAACAGCCTAGGTAATTACCTACTTTCAAGTTTTACTGGTCCCCTCTGTCTGGAATGTTCTTCTCACAGGTAAATGATCTGCTCTGGATCACCTCCTCACCTCCTTCAGTCCTTTGTGCAAATATTATCTTCTGTAGCAGAACGTAAGCTCCCAAGGTGGCCACACAATAGCTATCCCATTCCACATATTCTTCTTACAACATGACATAGACAGGCTGAGACGGAAGGATCAGGAGTTCAAAGCCAGTATCAGCAACTTAGTGAGACCCTATCTGAAAATCAAATAAACAAGGGTAAGGGATGTGGCTAAGTGGTTAAGCCCCTCTGAGTCCAATCCCTGGCCCAAAACAAAAACAGAAACAAACAAAAAACAAAAAACATGGGGCTGGAGCAGTGGCTCAGCAGTTACAGCACTTGCCTTGCATGCGCAAGTACGTGGGTTCAAACCCCAGCACCACGTACACAATGAAGTGTCTGAGCAACGAAAGTCCATGGAGAACTAAATAAAATTGATTCTTTCTCTCTCTCTCTCTCATTGTCCCTCTCTCTTTTTAAAAAAAAAAACAGAAAAAAAAACATGACATTACCACTCCATTGAGAGATGAGGGAGGGGCTTGTGTTTCTTTTTCTTAAACTAAGATAAAGGACTGTAACTGCTTTGACCAAGAGTGTAGCAAGAGTGACATGTGATTCCAAAGCTGGGTCATAAAAAACAATGCATGGGCTGGAGCGGTGGCTCAGCGGTTGGAGTGCTTACCTGGCATGCGTGAGGACCTGGGTTCAAACCCCAGCACCACATACATAACTAAGTGTCAGAGGAAAAAAGTCCAGATGAAAAAAATAAATAAATTTGATTCTCTCTTTCTCTCCCTCTTTCTTAAAATAAAAAATAAACTAAAAAACAATTATCTTCCACCTGGCTCTCTTTTGGCATGTTCCTATGGAGCCCTGATGGCTATGTAAGAAATCTGGCTTCCTTGAAGCTGCTCTGCTGGAGAGACCAAGTGGAAAGACCAAAGAGAGAGGGAGATTGATGCCGAGGAGCCCCAGCTGTGTCCATCTCTAGCTATTTGGGTCTTACCCAGGCCAGGCCCCAGGGGAGTGAGTAACGGAGGCTTCAAGGTGATGAGCCCACCCCATCAATCCTTTGACCGTAACCTCGCGAGAAACCCTGAGTCAGAACCACTCAGCAAGGACGACCCCAAACCCTCTGACCACAGACACCAGGAGAGGTGATAAATAATCATTGTAAGTCTTTGAGTTTTGGGGTCATTTCTTACACAGTCATACAGACCAGAACACCTTCTGAGTGGGCCTTCTCTGTCTGCCCTGTTTAATCTCAAGCCACTGCCCTCATCACTCTCTGCCTCTCTTCTCTGCTTTATTTCTCTCCCTATAGTATGCGACATACTATTTATACTAATTATTTAATGTCTCCCCCAGCAGGAGGTCAGCTTGCTGAGGGCAGGGATTTTGGCCTGTCAGGTTCACTACTGAATCCCCAGCGCCCGACGGATGCTCTGCACTCGTGCTCTGCATTTGTGGGGTTTTCCCTCTCTGGTCCTAGGGACTGAACCCAGGGCTTTGCACATGCTAGGCAATCCCTCTTCTACTGAGTTACTTTTTTATATTTTATATTTTAGTTTGAAACAGAGACTCACTAAGCTGCCCAGGCTGAACTTGAACTTTTAATATTCCTGCTCTAGCCTTCTAAGTATCTGGGATTGCAGGCATGAGCCACCATACCCAGGCCCTGTTTTCTTTTTTAAAAGAAAAACTGAAGATCCAGGCAGTCCCTGTGCCTCCCATTCCTCATATCAGTCCCAGCTGAGATGCTCCCTGGGAACACCAAGGCCTCTCTGTGTACCAGTTTCCTTAAACGTGTGTTTCCACAGAGGCTGGGATAGGTGGCTATGTACCTCCTTCCATCCTTCCATTCCAGGACTCTGATTCCCTCCTCAGCCACTGCTGACTCAGGAAATGCCCTGTGCCGCCTGTGGATGGCTCGGGCCTCTATGGCAGGGTGAGGATGTTTCCCCTGAAGCCTGGGCTTCAGGCAGATCTGGTAGGGGTAGATGTCAGTCACCCATCAGGAGTGGGGCAAGGCTCCTTGTGCTCCCCCAAGGCATTAGGTTTGGAGGGCGAGAGATTGGAGGTCTCTCCTCACCCTTTGTTCCTGTCTCTGGAGCTTTGCCGGCCAATGAAAATGCAGGCCTGAGAATAAAAGCCCCTTGTCCAGAGTTCTGAGCCCTAATCCTCTTACGTATCAGCAGCGGAAAGCTGGAGCCGGTGGCAGAAAGGCCGCTCTGATTCCTTGCCAGCCTGTCCCTTGTCCCACACTCTGGTGCCAACCTGCATCTCATCACGAAGAGCTGCTGCTCTGGCCAAGCGACCCTGCAACTGAATGTAATTGCCTCTGATGAGGAAGTGGTCACACTGCAGGCTCTGGGCAGGGCATGGAGAGCTCAGGAAAATCCTGAGAGCCACAGGCAGGCTCAGAGCCCCGGAGAGAGAAACAGCTTTATTTAGTTTTTCACATGGCCTTAGTTGCTCCAACACTTAGCTGTGTACGTGGTGCTGGGGTTTGATCCTGGGTCCTCATGCTTGCAAGGCAAGCGCTGAAACCACTGAGCCACCGCTCCAGCCCCGCTCAGATTCTTCTTTTAGTGATGAGGCTCTGGATTGGATAGTCACAAGGTCTCCCTTGGCTTCCTCACCCCTGTAGGGCCCTGCTTGAGTAGCTGAGGGACAGAACCTTCAGAACAGTAAGAAGTACCTCAGTTCCAGTGTGACCTCGGTGACACACCAGCTCGCCAGACCCCCAGGAAGCTGGCAAGAACCTGCCAGATGTTGAAGAGTGCACAGGAGAGGCAGGGGAATGGGAAAGGAGGACTCAGGGTGGGAGAGGAGGCAGGGTAGGACATTTCAGGAGGGAGGAAGTGCAGCCAGAGGCTCTGGGGCACTGCACGCTTGGGAACCTTGAAATGTGGGCCTTGCACAGGAGGCAGAGGCATCTGAAACAGGGTGCAGATACCCCGGGAGACAGAACCAGACAAGAGTTTTACCTGAATATTTACTGGAGGAAGAAATTAAGAATTTAACAAGTAAGCTTTATAAAAAAGTCAATGATTTGGGGCTGGAGGGGTGGCTTGGCAGTTACAGCACTTGCCTGGCACGCGCAAGGACGTGGGTTCGAACCCTAGCACCATATGCACAATGAAGTGTTGGAGCAATGAAAGCCACGTGAAAAACTAAATAAAATCAATTCTCTCTCTTTCTCGCTCTCACTGTACCTCAACCTTTAAAAATAAAAAAAAAAGGTCAATGTTTTAAAATGAACAGAGCCACAGAAGAAAATACAAACTTCATGTGAATTTGAAAAAATGAAACAAAGAGGGCTGGAGCAGTGGCTCAGTATTATTGCTCTAGCTTGGCATGTGTGAAGACCCAGGTTCAAACCCCAGCACCACATATATAACTCAGTGTCAGAAAAACTAAAACCAGGTGAAAAAATAAAAAATAAAATTGATCCTCTTTTTCTCTCTCTCTTAAAAAGAAAAACACGCCTGTGGTGTACGCCTGTAATATCAGTGATTCTGGAGGCTGAGGCAGGAGGATTGTGAGTTCAAAGCCAGCCTCACAACTTACTAAGGCCCTGAGTAACTTAGTGAGGCTCTGTCTCAAAGTAAAAATTATAAAAAGGGCTGTGGGGAGAGGGAGCTGGAGTGGTGGTTTGGCAGTTACAGTGGTTGCCAGCATGTGTGAGTACACAGGTTCAAACCCTAGCACCCACAACCACAACTAAGTGTCAGAACAACGAAGGCCATGTGAAAAACTCAGTAAAGATTGATTCTCTCTGTCACTTAAAAAAAAAAGGGCTGGGGATGCAACTCAGTGGTTAAACACTCCTGGATTCAATCCCAGGCACCTAAATTAATTAATTAATTAAGTTAAATGGTTAAATGTAAAAAGGGCTGGGATGTGGCTCAGTAGTTAAATGCCTCTGGGTTCAATCCCTGGTACAAAAAAAAGAAAACAAGAAAAAAAAAAAGAAAGAAAGAAAGAAAGAGAGGTTTCAAGGATGTATGTCTGTGGACATACCGTGGACTCTGTTGGTCATATTTTTGAGCAGGGTGGATGCATGATTAGGACTATGTGTAAACAGGCTACCTTGCTAACCAAGTCGGTTGGATAGGGTCTCCCCCATCAAAGGGTACATCGTGGAGTGGAGAGGAGGCCCATCTAGGCAGGTATTTTGATGTGCCATAATAAAGGCAGAATCAGAATGTTGTGTGTCCTCAGAATCTGGGGCAAAGCAGAGGGTTTGTGTGTGTTGTGTCCTTGAAGCCCTGTTGGAGGCAGGCCTGTCCAGGCGTTGTAGGCATCAAATCAGAAGAGCTGAGATGCAAGTGACATTTTGGGACCAAAGCCAGAGTGGTGGGGTGAGAGCAAGTGAGGCCACTGGTTGTGACATGAAGATGTGCAGGTTGTGGACGCTGGGTGGCTGCAGGGCCTTCCCGAGGTGTAGAATCTGGATAGGGCTGTATACAGAGTCCCTGCTCATTGGGGCGATATGTTCAGCCTTGCCTGGTCCCTGAGCTGACTGGGGCAGACCACATGTCAGAAGCAGGGCTGCTCAGTTGCTGGGAGCCAGGTGCCCCTCAGGAAAACACTGCTGGGCAGTGGGTGCCCACACATTGCAGGTCGCTTCCCCTTCCACCCTCTCCTGAGCCCACTCAAGTCATGCTACTTCCCCCAATGCTCCCTGGATTTTCTCTTTTCAAGGTCACCAGTGACCTCTGTGATGCTAAGCTGCGGTCAATTCTCCTACCAGTATCATTTCCCACAGTGGGCCACTCCCTGGCTTCCTTCCTTCCTTTCTTTCTTTTTTCTTTTTCTTTTTTTAAGAGAGATAGTGAGAGAGTGAGAGAGAGAGGAGAGAGAGAGAATCAATTTTTATTGAGTTTTTCACATGGCTTTCATTGCTCTGACACTTAGTTGTGTACGTGGTACTGGGGTTTGAACCTGTGTACTTGGGCATGCCAGGCAAGCACTGTAACCGCCGAGCCACAGCTCCAGCCCTTCCTTTCCTTTCTTTTGCTGCACATGGCTGCACATGGCACAATGTTAGGGTTTGGATTTGAGGTGTCCCCCAGAGGCTCCTGTATTAAAGCAGAAATGTTCAGAGGTGAAGTGATTGTATTTCGAGAGCTGGGGTTGTAGCTCAGGGGCAGAGCTTTTGCCTAGCATGCACGAAGCCCTGCCCCAGAACCACAAAATAATAAACAGAGAGAGAGCATTTATAACAAAATAATAAATAAATATAAAATTGTATACAAATCTTTTCCTTGAAATTATTCTTCAAATGAGGCATCGCATTTGCATTGTACTAGATATTATAAGTCATCTAGAGGGGCCTGGGGATTAGCTCAGTGGTAGAGTGCTTGCCTTGCATCTATGAAGCACCAGGTTTAAGTCCAGGCACAGAAAAAAAAATGAAGCTAATAATCATCTAGACAAGATTGAAAGTATGTGGGAGGGCTGGAGCTGTGGCTCAGCAGTAGAGCACTTTCCTGGCATGTGTGAGGACCGGGTTTGCACTGCAGCACCATATACACAACTAATGGAGGAAAAACAAAAACAAATGAAAAAATAAATAAAATTGATCAGGGATTGAACTCCAGGGCACTTAACCACTGAGCCACATCCCCAGCCCTTTTTGTATTTTATTTTGAGACAGGGTCTCACTAAGTTGTTTAGGGTCTTGCTAAGTTGCTGAGGCTGGCTTTGAATTCATGATCCGCCCTCTCATCCTTCCAGGTCACTGGGATTGCAGACTTGTGCCACCGTGTCTGGCGCTATTGTAGTTTATTAATCGCAGTTTGATATAGCCTGAGGGATGGAGGCTTTCTATGAAGGAAGATCTGGTCTTCTAAGAGTTAAGCAGAAAACTTTCCAGTTTCCCCCATCAAACCTGCTGTCACCTATGAAAACATGCCAGAGAGGCCCAGGTATAAAATAGTTTGATGACAGCCTCAGCCGACCCCATGGGGAGGTCCAGAGCTAAAGCAGGCCATCAGGAATATCTGACCCTGAGCCAGGGTGACCAGGCTTCTCTGTCCCCATGTGGGTCAGTTATGGATGGGAGCCACCCTGGGGAGGGGAGACCTCAAGTGCAGTGGAGCAGTCCCTGAAGGGGCCATCTGTTGTAGCGTTGGCTGACTGTGCTCTCTGCAGCTGGGCCATCAGCTCTCCCCCGGGGTCCAGGTGGAGCATTTCAGCACACGTGACTTGGGTGGCACCGGGTTGGAGGGGGCTGCAGCACGGAGGGTCCACACACAGGCACTTGAACCCGCATGTTCCGGCTCGTTCACACTCCCTTGGCCTCCTCTCAGGCTTCATCTCTAGGGAAGAAGGCTTGGAGCCATTTGGGCAAAAGATTCTGGAAGCCTGGCCTGTGGTTGGACCCTGTGCCAGCTGATGCTCAAGCAGTGCTGGAGAGGCGGGGGCTTTGAGACTGCTGTGCAGTCTAAAGTGCTGTGCATGCAGCCCAAAGCCCTGCTAAGCCACTGAGCCAGAAACCAGCAACCCAGGGATGGTGCAGAACAGAAACTTTGCTGTTCATGCTCCCATTTTTCTCTCCCCATCATCATTAGCCTGCTTTGAGCACTGCCAACTGCTGCATGCACCCTGTGATGCCAGGCTCTGGGGCTGAGACTTATCAGGGGCTTGGCTGGGGATGCAAATTGTCACATGCAACAGAGGTACAGATGGCAGGTGGCATTTACAGTTATCTCAGAGGTGATTCTGGAGGACAGAACTAGGGCTTGAAAGGATCTCAACAGATTAGAAATATGATACTGTGTTTTTCTAAAGGTCAGGTACCAGCCTTGGGCCCCAAACCCCCCTGTACAAATAGAGCAATACTTCTGTCAGCAAAGTGACTCTGGGACCTCTGTGAGTGACTCAACAGAGGAATGCATGGTGTTGGAAATCAGGGTGGCCC
Source organism: Aplodontia rufa (assembly GCA_004027875.1). Classification (NCBI taxonomy): domain Eukaryota; kingdom Metazoa; phylum Chordata; class Mammalia; order Rodentia; family Aplodontiidae; genus Aplodontia; species Aplodontia rufa. The sequence goes on from PVKS010019212.1 coordinate 25,933, forward strand.
TCGGAGCCAGGTGTAAGGTCAAGGGACATAACCATGCATAACCCATGTCCTTCCCTGGGGAACCACACTTGCCACCTGGAACCACAGAATCTTGTGTCCAAATGGCCCCAGACCTGCTTTCCTGGGGTTGGAGTCTGGAAGGAGGCCAAGAGAGGGAACAGGGCTAGGACACGTAGACTCAGGTATCCTTGTGTGCATTACAGGGGGTACCAAAGGAAAGAGGGAAGGGGATCCAGCTAGGGGCAGTGGGGCTGCTCTTCCAGCCCCATTATGTCCTGGAACAGAACTCAGAGGGGTCTAATAAATCTAAATTCAAACTTAATTTCCTACCTCTTTATGAAGTTTATCCTAGAAGTTTGCTTATTGCTGGTTTGTTAGTGTGAAGCTCTCCTTGTGAACTTTCAGACACGAGCCTCCATCTTTGCAGTCCTGTCCTGCAACTGTTGGGGTGCCCTGCGTGTGCCCCTCTGAGTTAACCAAACACCTAGAGTGGGTGTGTTGGGCTCTGTGCAAAAGGAAAATCGCCATATTGGATGCCATGATACTTCTCTTTCCTCCCCCTTCACATTTCGCGCGCTCTGAGCAAGGCGAGCTACGCACCTGCGCTGGAGTGCTGCTTTCTCTCTCTCTCTTCGTATCTTCCCGGTGGGTGATAGATGACGCCACCAACGTAATAGTCCCTCATCGGCTGAAATAAGCTAGTCTGCCTCTTCACTGTTGGTCCCTTAGCAGCCTGCTCTCGCTATATATACAGATGTGCGGGAGAAATAAAGTGGGAGAGAAGTTTCAAAGTGCCACCCGCGTGTGAGACTGAGTTCTTTTCTCCCCCGGCCGGGAAGGAAGGTCCCACGATCCGGCCGCCGGCGCTCACCCCCCTCACCCCCTGGTTCCCATCCCAGTCCTGACTCGGCCCCTCGGGGGAACGGTCCAGATCTGGTTCGTTCCGCCCGCTCCTCACTCCGGAACGCTGCGGGGAGCGACACCTTTCCCCTAGTTCCCAGCCCTGTCCTGTCAGCTCCCAGGGAACAGCCCAGGTCCAGGTCATTCCACCCGCTCCCCCACTCCGGAACGTTGTGGGGAGCGACATGGGTGGAGCACTTGCCTGGCATGCACGAGGACCTGGGTTTGAATCCTAGCACCACATACACAACTAGGTGGAGGAAAACAAAAAAACCAGATGAAAAACCAAATAAAATCGATTCTTCAAAACAACAGCGAACTCCTAGAGCGCAGCGACCCTTCCTGAACTCATCCAGAGAGCACTCGGGAAGACCCCCAGGGACACTGAGGAGCCAGGAGAGCTGTCCCTGAGGCAGACATTCAGCTGGAAGAGAAGGTTCAGTTACAGCTTTCTGGTTGTCTTATGGTCTGTAAAAGGCCATGAAAGAAAAAAAAAAAGACATTTATCAATCCACTCTAAGTGCTCAGAGTGTAGAATTAGGACCAGGGCATGACTCTGAGAGGCAGGAATGTGGGGAAGGTGGCAGAAGAAATACAAAGCAGGTGATGGTGGAAGGGCGTGAGGCCTTCTTGGGGGGAGGAAGCACTACGTGGTAGGATCGTGATATTTGGGATTTTGTGGAGGTAATTTCCACCACAAATAGAGGATCCAGACCAGCTGGTAATTAGGCCTGGCCTCTGAGGGTTTGACAGACAAAAGGCACATCACAAGCCCCTCACAGACAAGGCTCCCCTGACTCCTAACGGCATCCATCTGAAACTCCATTTTCCAAGAAGTGGAAATCCAGTCTCAGGACCCAGAAGTCACTGTGGCAGTGACTTGCAACCAGTTAGCCCTGTCAGGCAGGACCTGCATCTGCTCCTGGTGGTCATTTTTTTTCTTTCTTTTGGTGCTTAACCACTGAGTCACATCCCCAGATCTTTTTATATTTTATTTTGAGACAGGGTCTTGCTACATTCCTCAGGGCCTTGCTAAGTTGCTGAGCCTGGCTTTGAACTTGTGATCCTCCCGCCTCAGCCTCGGGAGTTGCTGGGATTACAGGCCTGAGCCACCGCACCCAACCTGGTGGTCATTCTTGCATCTGGCTTTCTGAGGGTTTTTCAGAGTCTCTGGAGTAGGTGACAGTTCTCACATAGATACCTCTTCATGAACACCAAGCGCTGAAGTCCTGTCCTGTCATTTGGCAGGGTCTGGGCGGCCATGGGAGCTGGCGGGAGGGCCTTTTTCCTGTGGGAACTCCTTCCACTTGCCAGCAGAGTGGGGGCACAGCCACGTCATTTGCTTTCTGGTGGTTACTCCTGGCAACCTAGTTAGGCCTTGTTGTGGCCTTGGGCAGGGACACAGGCGCCCCAGGGTTCTGTTCCTCCATCTGTAGAACAAGGGTGAACTTCTGCCCTGGCAGCAGCGGAGCCAGCTGCACCAGGAAGCGTGCTGTCTTCCTGGAGAGGGCGAAGCAGGGCCAGAGTAAAGACAAGTGAGGTTCAGGGCCTGCCGCCTCCCCAGAGAGGCCCCATTGGAGCAGCGAGTGGTTCCCACCAGAGACTCTGGCCAACCCTCAAAGCCTGCCGCGTGGGCAGGCAACAGCAGGCTGTGGGGTAACAATGGCCTCCAGGGCCGCCCACTGGGCCCGGCCTCAGGAACTTCAAATGAGCACAAGTTCTGCCAAGGAGGAAGAAGGCCAACTCCTTTTCTTCTGCAGGGAAGGGAGGAGGCAGCCCGCTCTGAGAGCACCCAGCAAGGAGGGGTCAAACCCCAATAGAGGACCACGCTGGTGAGGCCTCCTGAGATCTCTGCACGGGTGACCCAGAGAAGGGCCTCATGGGGGACCCAGGGAGGTGCTCACTCCACAGGCCTCCATCATTACAGCCTGAGGAAGGCTCCACCCTCCTCCAGGTAGAGAGGCCATGCAAGCAGAGGAGCCGCTGCCCGTCCTCAGGAAGCAGAGTCCGCTCATCCATCCTTTCCACAGAGACTGCCACCTACCAAGTGACCTGGGGCCAAGCAGCACCCCTGTTCTCAAACACCTACATACTATGAAGTCAGACAGCAAGATGAGATGGAGGGGCAGAAGAGCTTATGCACCAGCGAATCCCAGCTCTAGCACAGCCTTCTAACCACAAAGAACATGTTTTTTGTTTTTTTGAGATGGGTCTTTGCTGTGTTGCTCAGGCTGGTCTGGAACTCCACAAGGATTCTTGAGGCTCAAGTGATCCTCCTGCCTCAGCCTCCCCAATAGCTGGGATTGCAGGCAGGCCACCGTGCCCAGCTCCAAGGAACTATTAAATATACCTGGGCCTCCTGCTCTGCACGGGGGGATAATAAAAGTATTTCACAGGGTAGTTAACAAGGATCAAAAGAGTTAATGATAGTTAAGCGCTTCAAACTGTATGTGGCATATAATTAATGCCATATAAATATTTGTTAAATTTATGCAGTAATGATAAGACCATGAAGAATCTGCCTGGGAGAGTATGTAGAAGGGTGGTGAGAGGCACATTAGAGAAGGTGAAAACTGGGTGATTCAAGTAATAAGAAACCTGGAGAGGGAACAGCTCTGGAACCGCTGAGTTCAGATGCTTAGTGACATCTTTGAAGAACCAGGCCCTTTCCACTTCTCCGTTCTGTAATATTCAGGTTTTTCCCCATCTCAGTTTAGGGCCCCTCATAGTCTCAAGATGGCTGCTGCAGTGCCAAGCATTGCACTACACATGACATGCTCACTGAAGAAGAGACTGTTGCTTCCTGCTGATAGGAAATTTTCCCCAGAATTCCTCTAGCAAACTTCCTTTCATACCTCATTTACTAAAGAAAAAGCATGTGCTCATGCTTAAAACCAATCACTGGTAAGGTGACAAGGATCACCTTGATCGGCTCACCAAAAGCATACACACTGGGGCACAGCTCTGAGGAGGTAAGATAAATAGAAATGAGGCTCTTAAGAAGGAAAAACCAGGGACTGCAGCGGTGGCTCAGCGGTTACAGCGCTTGCCTGGCATGCGCAAGTACATGAGTTCAAACCCCAGCACCACGTACACAATGAAGTGTTGGAGCAATGAAAGTCACATGAAAAACTAAATAACCTTGATTTTCTCTCTCCTCTCTCTCTCACTGTCCCTCTTAAAAAAAAAAAGAGACACCAGACAGCTGCTGGTGGGCAATCATTAAATTCTGCCATAGAGTCTAAGCAAAGACCTCATTCAGGATATTTATGTGAGCAAGGATTTGAATGGGACCATCCAAACGACTCTGTGAGGGAAAGACATTTTACGCAAGTGCAAAGACTCTGAGAAGACAAGGAGCTGGGTATCCAACCAACCTGAGGAAGACCAGAGTGGCTCTTGAATGGATGGACGTGTGAAGCAGGAACAGTTAAGTCTTTTGGAATTTAAAATACATAGAAAATTTAAAAATTTACGTGTTGCCCATAGAGGAACCAATGAATTCATGTTCTAAGGTTCTTGCATTTTCTGGGGAAAGGGTAACAATGGAGTCCATATCCTTGACAGGAAAGGATATGTGTTGGGCTGGAGCGGTGGCTCATTGGTTAAGGCGCTTGCCTGACATGAGGGAGGACACAAGTTTGAACCCTGATACCATATACACAACGAAATATCGAAGCAACAAAAGCCACATGAAAAACTAAATAAATTTGGGGGCAGGAGCAGTGGCTTAGGGGTTACAGTACTTGCCTGGCATGCGCGAATATGCAGGTTCAAACCCCAGCACCATGTACGCAAGTAAGTGTCGGAGCAATGAAAGCCACATGAAAAACTAAACAAAAATTGATTATTTCTGTCTTCTCTCTCACACTGTCCCTCTCTCTTTAAAAGAAAGAGAAAGAAAGAAAGAGAAAGAAAGGAAGGAAGGAAGAAAGAAAGGAAGGAAGGAAGGATATAAGTTGTAATTTCTAGAGCTATGCTATTCCATATGGGAGTCACATGTGGATGTTTGTTTGAATTTAAATTAATCATGCTTGTTCACCCAAACTACCTGGCACAGTGACACACAACTGAAATTCCTGTTACTTGGAAGGCTGAGGCAGGAGGATCACAAGTTTGAGGCCAGCCTGGGCAACTTAAAGAGACTCTGTCTCAAAATAAAAAACAAAAAAGTTTGGGGAGGTAGCTCAGTGGTAAAGAGCCTCTGGTTTCAATCTCCAGGACTGCAAAAAATAAATTTTAAAAAATTAATCTTCAAATTTTGGACCCACGAAAGAGAAAACTTAGAGGCATAAGCTCTGGCCCCTCTGTGGTGGAGGCCAATACTTTGCCAAACCACAAAACCTGAGGTGGCTCTGGAGGTTCCAGCAGTAGTAGCAGTAGCTCTGGTGGTGACAGAAGGTCTTAATTACTGCCAGAAAACAAAGCTTAGCAGGAGAGGAAGTCAGAGGAGTGACAGGCAAGCTATGGGTGGCAACAGATTTCTGAACTCAGCCACGCTGTAGGGCCTCACTGCTAGATAACACTCAGGTCTGGGGGCCCCCAAAACTCAAGGTCTGTGTTTGTGACTAATTGCACAAGCTAGCGTACTTTCTGTTCTGTGTCAAGTGTAAGGCATTCCAACAGAGTTTCAAAGTAGATTTTTTTGGACCCATGCCGTTGGCTGCTATACGTGATTGGCAGTCTGATCATGATGCTGAATAAATGGGTCTTAAAAAAACATGACCAAGCAAAGCAAAACTTAGATTCATAAGAGTGTTTCTTGCAATCAATTTCCCTCTAACTGTATTCCACAATTTTTTTGGCCTGTTATGTTTTCATTTTCATTCAATTTAATTTTTTTTTAACTTCTCTAGGGATATTTAATCTTTGAAACATGGTTCGAGATGTGTTGTTTAATTTCTAAAGGCTTAGAGATAAGACTTTTCCAGTCCTTGGTTATTGATTTCTAGTTGAATTTTGTTGTGGTCAGAGAATGTATTCTGTATGGTTTCAATACCTTCAAATTTTTGAGATTTATCTTATGGCCCAGAATATCTTTTACTTGACTAATGTTCTTTGTGCACTTGAAAGCAGTGTCTATTCTGCTATTGTAGGGAAGAGCATTCTAGAAAGGCCGATTAGATCCCATTAGCTTGACGGTGTTGTTTGTATTTTAAAGCTGTTATTAGGGGCATACTTTAAGAATTGCCATGTTTTCTTCTTCTTCTTCTTCTTCTTCTTCTTCTTCTTCTTCTTCTTCTTCTTCTTCTTCTTCTTCTTTTTTTAAGAGAGAGGGACAGTAAGAGAGAGACAGAGAAAAATCAATTTTTATTTAGTTTTTCACGTGGCCTTCGTTGCTCTGGCACTTAATTGTGTATGTGATGCTGGGGTTCTAACCCACATTCTCACACATGCCAGCCAAGTGCCATAACTGCTGAGCCACTGTTCCAGCCCCAAGCCCCTTATTTTTTTAATTTTGAACAAAGTCTCACTAAGTTGCTGAGGCTGGCTTAGAACTCACAATCCTCCTGCCTCAGCTTCCCCAAATCACTGGGATCACAAGTGTGCCTGGCAAAATTCCCCATCTTTTTAAGCAGAATTGTTCATCTTTTCCACTGTATTTTTTTTTTTTTAAGACAGAGAGGGACAGTGAGAGAGAGAGAGAGAGAGAGAGAATCAGTTTTATTTAGCCTTTCTTGTGGCTTTCATTGCTGCGACACTTTGTTCTGTACGTGGTGCTGGGGTTTGAACTTGCATACTCGTGCACATTAGGCAAGTGCTGTAACCACTGAGCCACCGCGCCGGCCCCTCCACTGTGCCCTTTAACGGATTAGTTACTCTAACAGCTCCATCATGCCGTCCCTGGGTCTGGTTGTTTTGTCTCCTTTGCCACTAATTGGTGTTCTCTTTTCTGTTTATCTCATGAGTTGTAAATGAATCTCAGATATTTTGTGTAAAAATAAAATAGTGGGGGTTAGGTGAATAGCAATTTATGCCTAGAGATGGGCATGTCTCTTGCTGGTATCCTCTCTGTAAGGGATGGTGTCCATCAAGTTGGTAAGCGTAGCTAGATTTGAGTTTTGTTGCTATAACTCTTCCAATCACCGGTTGCTCCTACCTGGTTTTTTTTGTACCAGGAATTGAACCCAGGGCTGCTTAACCATTGGGCCACATCCTCAAACCTTTTTTTTTTTTTTTTTTTTTTTGAGACAGGGTCTAAGTTGCTTAGGGCCTTACTAAATTGTTGAGGCTGGCTTTGAACTTGCGATCCTCCTGCCTTGGCCTCCTGAGTCACTGGGACTACAAACATGTACCTGCCCCTGGCTGCTCCTACCTTTTGATTAACAGGAAGTAAGAGGTGCTTCATTCTGCTCTGCATTCCACTTTTGAAGGCCCCCTGTGTGCCTGAACCTCAGGGGGCTTTCTCTTCATGGTCTCCCTACTTCCCCAGCAGGACACTGACACTGCTTGGGGACAGCACCAGTTCTATGGCCTCTCTCCTGGTCTGCTTTCAGCCTCGGCTGACATGGTGCACCTCAGGGTGGGGCTTTCTTACCTTTCGAGCCCTGCCTTTCCTTGTATTAGTTGGGAAGACTTGGGTGGAAGTTTCCCGACTGTTCCTTAGTGAGGGAGCTGCCTCTGCTTTCTATCCATACAGGGTTCTGGGCCCAAGGAGGTTTTTCATCCTTTCCCCAGGAGAGGCTTTGCTTTTAACAGCCCTGCAGTTGACAGTGTGCCTACCTCTGCTTGAAACTGATGGCAGAAGCTCCCAGTTCTCCAACAGTTCTTTGGTGCAGTAGTTGTAATGGGGAAGGAAGCTCCTGCGCCCTCCCAGGGGCAGCTGGATTTTCCTGGTAGCCTCCTGTCCTTCTGTTGCTGGAAGAGTCAGGGGAGCTGATGGGGTTTTGCTCTTGTGTAACACCCCTGGCGTGCTTTCAGTTCTCCTGTCTGTCCCCTGCCCCGGTGCTTCCTGGAGCACCTGATGGAGGCTGGAGGAAAGCAGCTGGTGCAGGCTGCCGGGTGTCTGCAGCTCCCAGGGAAGCCCAGTGGTCATGCTGCTCACACGCCTGCTGCACAAATCAGTTTCCAGTTTACCATCTTCTTTCCTCTCTTGTGGTGTTGCTCTTCCTTCTGGACTCTGCTAAGCACGAAGGAGCGTGCGTCTGTCTCTTCTGTTCCTTTTTTTTTTTTTTAAAGAGAAAGGGACAGGGGCTGGAGCGGTGGCTCAGCAGCTACAGTGCTTGCCTAGCATGCACAACTATGCAGGTTCAAATCCCGGCACCATGTATACAGTGAAGTGTTGGAGCAATGAAGGGCACATGAAAAACTAAATAAAAATCAATTCTCTTTTTCTCTCTCTCACTGTCCCTCTCTCTTAAAAAAAAAACTCATTAAAAAATAAATAAAGAGAAAGTTACAGTGAGAAAGAGAGAGAGGATCAATTTTATTCAGTTTCTCACGTGGTTTTCATTGCTCTGACACTTCGTTGTATACACGGTGCTGGGGTTCAAACCCGTGTCCTTGTGCTTGCCAAGCAAGCGCCATAACCACTGAACCACTGCTCCAGCCCCTGTCTGCCTCTTCTTGATGGGGTGGGGGGCTTGTCATCCTTTGGAATTCGGTGTATCTGATTAGCTTGTGACCTCAGTGCTTTGATATGCTCTGAAGTTGCGCTGTGTAAATATCTGACTCTTTTTCCTGTTGGTGGTGTGCGAAGGACATTTTTTTTCGTGTGGCTTTGAGCATCCTCTGTGGAAGCAGCCCTTCAGGAATGATCACAGAATGACAAAGCAAGATTGGTAACTTTGACTACACAAAAATTAATTTAAGTCAGGGGTGGAGCTGCATGCCTGTAATCCCTGCTACTCAGGACATGTAGCTTAATGGTACACAGTCCCTGGATTCAATACCTGATTGCTCCCCACCCCCAAAAAAATAGCTTCAATATTAACACTAAGAGAGTGAGTTTGCAGGCCACCAAGTGGGAAAAGATATTTGCCACACAGATGACCAATGAGGGGCTCATAAACAGGACGAAGAATGCTCTTGATTCAAATGGAAAAAGATAACCTAATACAAAAACAGGCTGATGAGTTAATAAGTAAGTGCTTCGCACAACAGCAGAAATCTAGGTGATTGATAAGCATGTGGTAAAGTGCACAGTCTCATCGATAACTAGGGAACACAAATGAAAATCACAAGTACAGACCCCCTACTCTCAAGTGCTGGTAAGGATACAGAGCTAAGGCAACCCTCGTCCCCTGCTGCTGGCTTAGGCATTGAGCCAACAACTTCTCTCTCTCTCTCTTAGGCTCTGATGATCGAACCCAAGGGTGCTCTACTACTGAGCTACATTCCTAGACCCCCCTCCTTTTTTTTTTTTATTTCTCGAGATAGGATCTTGCTCCATTGCCCAGGCTGGTTTTGAACTTGTGATCTTGCCTCAGCCTCCTGAGTCTCTGAATTACAGACATGTGCCAGGCAGAAGCAAGTACTTTTGACATGATCTTATGAAGACTCCACCCTAGCAACTCTGCTCCTAGGTGGGTACCTTGGGATTGCATAGACTTGGGCAGCAGGGGCAAATCCCTTTGTTTGACACATTCTTGCTGCGGCCTACCACCTGATTCTGTTACCTTTGCGAATCTTTCCCAGGTCCTTTGTGTAATCTCAAGGTCACACACCCAGGAGGCAATAGCGTTTCCTAGTGTGCTTTAGTGCAGTGCCTCTCTCTCACCCCAGGCTCCCCCGTGTACCAGTGGTGACTCCTGAGCTGAGGGAGGAGCCTCTACCTGTGCTCACACACCTCCTTGCTTGTTTGAGCAGGAAGCTGCCCTACGCCCCTCGGATACTTACCCTTTCCCTTGGGCCTTGGTCTGTACAGCCCCTTCCAATTCTCAAAACACTTTCCCATATGTTACTGCTGTGGTTGGAATATGTCCCCAAACTTCATGTGCTGGCAACGTAATCCCCAAAGTCCTATGTTAATCGTATTGGAAGTAGAGGTAAATAGAATCAAGTGAAGATGTGAGGGGGAGGCCCCCATGACTGCATTAGTGGCTACAGAGGACGAGGAGAAGCCCAGGTCTGTATGCCCTGTGCTAAATCGTGACCCAGAAAGGTCCTCACCAGGTGCCAAGCAGATGCTCTTAGACTTCCAGAACACGAGCTAACAGGAAGAGAAAAATTCCAGGATGTCCCAAATTTAAATACCAGTCCTGGAGGTGGATGGGAGGAGAGATGGAGGAGGTAAATCAGTTAATAAGCCACAGATGAAAAGGGATAAAAGTCTGTTTCACAGTCTTTTCATTTTATTTTTTGGTACTAGGGATTGAACCCAGTAGTGCTTAACCATTGAACCACATCACCAGCCCTTCTTATTTTTTATTTTTATTTATTTCTTTATTTTTTAAAGAGAGAGGGACAGGGGCTGGAGCAGTGGCTCAGTGGTTATGGCGCTTGCCTGGCATGCCTGAGTACGCAGGTTTGAACCCCAGCACCACGTACACAACAAATTGTCAGAGCAATGAAAGCCACATGAAAAACTAAATAAAAATTGATTTTCTTTCTCTCTCTCTGTCCCTCTCTTTAAAAAAGAGGTGGGGGGGGGGGACAAAGTGAGAAAGAGAAAGAGAGAATCAATTTTATTTATTTTTCCATCTGGCCTTTGTTTCTCCAACACTTAGTTGTGTATGTGATGCTAGGGTTTGAACCTGGGTCCTTGCCCATGCCAGGCAAGCTCTCCCACTGCTGAGCCACTGCTCCAGCCCCTTATTATTTATTTTGAGATAGGTTCTCACTAAGTTACTCACGCCTGGCTCTCATATTTTTTTTTCTAAGAGAGAGAGAGGGTCAGTGAGAAAGAATCATTTTTTTTTTTTTAGAGAAGGACAGTGAGAGAGAGAGAATCAATCTTTATTGAGTTTTTCACATGGCCTTCGTTGCTCTGACACTTAGCTGTGTACATGGGTGCTGGGGTTTGAACCTGTGTACTTGCGCAAGCCAGGCAAGCGCGGTAACCACCGAGCCACCGCTCCAGCCCCAATTTTTTTTTAATTTAGTTTTTCACGTGTCTTTCGTTGCCCCAACACTTCATCGTGTACGTGGTGCTGGGGTTCAAACCCTTGTCCTTGCACATGCCAGGCAAGCGCTGTAACCACTGAGCCACTCACTACTCCAGCCCCTCTCCTGTTGTTGAAATGTATGTTGAAACATTAATACGAATTCCATCACAACTCCCTAGCCAACACCACATCTTGCCTCCCTACCAACCTAGAAGCAGTGATTTCTGCTCCTGAGAGCCTGTCCTCCTATCTCAATCTCACTGCTTCACGTACTCCGTCCTGCTCCTGTCCAGCAACTTATCTCTTTCTTCCCCAAATCTTTTATTATCGAAAAGATGTTCCTAGCCCTGATCCCATGGACACACAATTTTTTTTAAAGAAAGAGAGAGGGACAGTGAGAGAGAGAGAGAAAGACAGAATCAATTTTATTCCTTTCTTCATGGACTTTCGTTGCTCTGACACTTCTTTGTGTATGTGGTGCTGGGGTTTGAACCCGCGTACTCGTGCATGCAAGGCAAGCGCCGTAACCATTGAGCCACTGCTCCAGCCTACACATTAAAAAAAAAAAAAAAAAGAAAGAGGGATGGTGAGAGAGAGAGAGAAAGAGAATCAATTTTATTTAGTTTTTCATTTGGCTTTTGTTGCCCTAACACTTGGTTGTGTACCCATACCCACATCCCTGTGGCATGGGAGGCAAGCGTGGAAACCGCTGAGCCACCACGCCAGCCCCCCATGGACACACTTCTAATTGCTACCTTGCTCAGCTGCTGGTAGTTGTGGGGACTTGTCCCAAGTCCCTTATCCTTTTTCTTGCCATCATCTGCAATGGATCCATAAACCTTTTTTTTTTTCAGAGATACTTCATCTGAAGAGTTTTGACTTACAGCTCAATAAGCCTGTTTTCTTTTCTTTTTAAAAAGAGAGAGAGGGGGCTGGAGTGGTGGCTCTACAATTACGGAGCTTGCCCAGCATCCGCAAGTACACGGGTTCAAACCCCAGCACCCATGTACACAACTGTCAGAGCAACGAAAGCCATGTGAAGAACTCAATAAAGGTTGGTTCTCTGTGTTTCTCTCACTGTCCTTCTCTTTAAAAAAAAATAATAATAATAAAAAGAGAGAGAGGGACAGTGACGGGGGGGGGGAAGAAATCAATTTTATTTAGTTTTTCATCTGATTTTCGCTGCTGCAACACTCAGTTATGAACATGGTGCTGGGGTACGAACCGGCTTCCTCACACATGCCAGGCAAGCACAGTAACCGCTTAGCCACCCCTCCAGCCCCAAGCCTGTTTTCTTTATAAATAACCAATTGGTAGCATTCAGTTCTAGCAATGGAATATAGACAAAGACAATGGTGAATTTCATGCCACTGGGAAGTGAGCCCCACCAGGCTTGTTGGGTCCATGCTGTTCATTGCTAGACCTCAGAAGCCTAGACAGTTCTGTGAAAAGATAAGGATGTTACAGATGAACAACCTGGGGGTCCGAGAGCATGTGGCTCCTGACCGGAGAGAGCTTCATTCTGAGAGCAGGGTTGAGTGCTGCTTTTTGGCACACAGCCTAAACATTTTGCTTCTATCAGTTCTATGAAAAAGGACCAGGAACTATTTGTACGTTGTCTGTGGTGTGAGGCCATGCATAGAAACAGAAGTCCAAAGTCTAGGTTCTAATATTGTCACTGATGCTTTCTAGTCCTAAGACCAGGCTCCAGGGCACTGGTAAGGAGGGGTGAGACCATGGACATGAAAGCTCTGTTGTGGATTGAATTGGGTCCCCTAAACAGAAACATTGAAGTCCTGATCCCTAATTCTGTGAATGTGACCTTGTTGGAAATAGAGTCTTTGCAGCTATAACCAACTTAAGATGAGGTCCTACTGGACTAGGGTGAG
>PVKS010019213.1:0-38765 GCA_004027875.1 Aplodontia rufa
ATCACCTAGGAGACTGGAGGAACCGAATATACGGGAATCATCTCAGAAGGTGATGTCTGACCTCCACGAGATATCCTTTTAACTCAGCGGTTCTTCTGGGGGAAACAGCAACTTGGGGAACCCAAGCTGGGCATCCATGACATGGCATTAGCCCTAGATAACTAAGTATATATTCATTTGTTCTGGAATATTTGATAATGTTTCCCCCTCAATTGTAACTATATATCATCTAATAAATAATAAATTTTTAAAAAATACTTTAATGATAAAAAAATATAAATATATTCAAGTAAAATATGCAAGCAAGTATGATTAGCAAACATATTCACCATACACAAATTCCTTAATGGATTTTCAATCAATTTCAATGACAGCCCCACCCTTGCTCCCAGCTTCTTAAATCCATTACTATGGAGTTAATAACTTTTATTCCTTCCCTTTTTCAAAAGTAAATGCACATTATTAACCATAAATACAAGATTAAACTTTCAGGCTGGAGTGGTGGCTCAGTGGGTAGATACGGCACTTGCCTAGCATGTGTGAGTACACGAGTTCAAACCCCAGCACCATGTACACAGAGTAGTCTTGGAGCAATGAAAGCCACATGAAAAACTAAATAAAATTGTTTCTTGCTTTCTCTCTCTCTCTCTCTCTCTCTCTCTGTCCCTCTCTGTTAAAAAAAACAAAAAGGAGTAAACTTTCAAATGAGAGAAGCACACACATTTTTAACTTTTTATTGTGAAGGTACTATGTATTCATGAAAGTTGTAAAGAAAAAAAAGTACAGGACTTTCCGCCAGTTTCCCTCAATAGCAACATCTTGCAAATCTATTGTACAACAGGAAAACTAGGCAAATCACAAAGAAACAATTAAAGAAAAATTTTAGATTTCACAAATTTTATGTACTTATTTATATGTGTGCATACATGTTTATCTATGTATAAATACATATATATCCCATGCAATTCTATCACATGTATAAATTCATATAACCACCATCATTTATAAGACATAAACTATTCATTTCCCAAAGTATTTCTATGTTAATTCTTTATTGCTAGCTCTACACCTGTCCCCTACACCTAATCCCTGTCAACCACCAATATCTTTTCTATTTCCATTTCTATAATTTTCTTATTTTAAGAATGTTTTGTGAGGTCAATGTAGATAATTTTTAAAAAAGAAATTCAGCATAATCCCCTTTAAATGGATCCAAGGTTTGGCCTATATTGGTAGTATTTACTGGTGCATAACGTTCCTGGTTTGGATGTCATAGCTTGTTTAACCATTTACCTGTTGAAAAACGTTTGGGTGATTTCCAGTTTGGAGCTACTATGAATAAAGCTTCCATGGACATTCATATATAGGTTTTTGTGTGAACATGAGTTTTGTTTCACTGGGATAAATGCCCAAACCTGCAACTGTTCAATTCCATGTAAGTGCATGTTGGCCTTTTGAAGAAACTGCCAAACTCTTTGTCTGAGAGGCTGGATCACTTTTACTGCCTTCAGAAATATCTGAGCAATTTTGGGTCTCTGCATCTTTACACAATTTGTTACCGCCATTTTTTTGTTTTAACTATCAAAAGAAATGTAATAGGGGGCTGGAACAGTGGCTCAGCGGTTATGGCGCTTGCCTGGCATGTGTGAGGATGCAGGTTCAAACCCTAGCACCATGTACACAGAGAAGTATTGGAGCAAGAAAAGCCACATGAGAAACATAATAAAAAAATGACTTTCCCTTTCTCTCTCTCTCTCTCTCTCTCTCCCTCCTTCTCTCTCTGAAAAGAAAAAGAATAAAGAAAAGAAATATAGTAGGGACTGGAGTGGTGGCTCAGTGGTTATGGCACTTAGCTGGCATGTGGGAGGACGCGGGTTCATGCCCCAGCACTATGTACACAATTAAGTATGAGAACAACAAAGGCAACATGAAAAACTAAATTGAAAAATCTATTCTCTCTCCCCCCACCATTGCCCCTCTCTCTCTCTTAAAAAAAAAAAAAGAAATGTAGTGATATTTTCTGATTTTAAATCAAACTTCTCAATTAATGATATTGAACATCTCTGTATATCATCTATATAGTAATACTGAGCTACTGTTAATGTTGTCTAACCTGATAATTAAAAATTATCAATTAAAAACAATAAAAAGCATTTTTAGGTTTTATATACGAGTAAGATCATGTGATATTTGTCTTTCTATATCTCACTTATTTCACTTAATATAATATACTCTAGGTTTCCCCATATTGCCACGGATGACAAGGTTTTATCTTATTTATGGCAGAACAGCATTCCATTGTGTATCCATACCACATTTTCTTTATCCATTCATCTGCTATTGAATGCTCTAGGTGAATCCATAGCTTAGCTGTTGTAAATAGTGTTTCAATAATAATAGAGCAGCAGATATCACTTTGACATACTCTCTGTCTGTTGGTAGACCAGTAGCAGAATTGAGGGATCATGTGGTAGTATCATTTTCCATTTTTAGAGGAATCTCCATGCTGTTTTCCACAAAGATTATACTAACCTATATTTCCAGAAGTAGAGAGTAGAATAGTACTAAAAGCTAGGAGGGAAAGATGGAAAGAGTTTGGGCAATAGATGCAAAACAACAGCTAGGAGAAAAAAGTATAGTGTTCTATTTCACAGTAGGGTTAAGTACCCATTTTATCATTACACAACATATGATGCATTGAAACATCATATGTACCATTTTTGTGTGCCGATTTTAAAAATTTTAAAAGTATACTTCTTAGTAAATGCTGTTTTCCAGCTCCCTATTCTTGACCCCAAATCAAGCAGCCCCTGCTTCCAGGTCACTGCTTCAGTACGGTATATATATTCAGCATATTAATAGCAAGCACTAAATTGTAACCTTTTTGCACACAGGGAATGTCATAGCAAGGAAAGATCAATGCCAAAGACCTTCTTTGAAGTCTCTTTGTCTACCTGAGTGTGCATGACAGTTTCTATTATTTGCACTGCCTCCTTGACAAAACACTAACAGTCCCCCGCAAAGAAGGACCCTTTTGGAGGAAGGGTGAGATAGCTCAGGGCAAGTGTGCAAACATGGGTTTTAGTTTAATAGCCATCTTTAATAGTTGAGAAGCATTTAGAGGAGTAATCTCTTTCAGTTCAGTGTCTTGTAAAAGGGCATTACACACAGTTAATCACAGGCAGTTATAGCTGATGTTTCTCTGATGATGTTTCATCCATGAAATAATGGGAAATAGGGCAAAGAAACCCAAATCACAAATAATAATTTTTTTTTCTTTTGAAAAGAAAATAATACCAGGGAATAAAAGGAAACTCTACTTCTCATTTAGGTGAAAGGGTGACATTCACTAATATTTTTTCTGGCTCATGTTTGATAGTTTCAAGGAGGATCACCCTTTTTTACAAAAAGGACATCAGATATAGGTTTTGGAACATGAAGCTTCACGTTCAAATAATAACATTAACAACAACAATGAAAAGGCTATTCTATTCTATTTCAACAGTCTATTTAACCCTTAGCTATGTTTTGAAATGCATGAGCCCAAGTCTCAGGAATGCAATACAGTTTAGATTGCTCAATCTCATTAGCAAAGACATTTCTCAAGCAATTAAATCCAGCCTAAAGGAAACTACTGCAAAACACTACCAGCCTGGGCTTTGAGTCAAATGAAGGATAAGAATACATAAGAAAACAAAATGTCAAAGCCCTGTGAGGTGTTTGAGAGATCTCTTTTCTGCATTTAATGAGGCCAACCTCCAAATATTGTATTATTTTTATGGACAGTAGCTATGAATTGGGGATGCTAGATTGGGTATAATGAGTCACTAATGTATGTGTGTTTATGCAAATGTTCAATTGCATATGCTTTTTGAGATCATATTATCCACACATTTCATGTAAAAAATATTTGTTCAAGTTTTTTTTCCTATTAATTTCTTACTCCCAAGGACAGTGCTTAATCAAATGCTCGTAATGAATGTAGTTGATGACATACTACTAAATGGCTTTGACAAATGTGTCCATTCCACATTCTCTTCTTACAGCTGGACTTCAGTATGGAGAACTGGGGTCTACACACATTCGCCTTGAGATGGATGTGAGGCACAGTGTAGTGATAGAGATGTGTGAATTCCAGGGCTAGGCCATGAAGGGCAGGTGAGGAAGATTTTGGTTTGCTACATATTTTTGTAGCCTTCAGTAGCCCTGTCCATAGTCTGACTGTCCTGAGGCCATCATGCTGGAGGGAGCCCAAACTAACCTATGTGGGAAGACCACCAAGAAAAGCTCTAAAACTCATGGAAAGAGGTCCTGGCCAACCTCCAGCTTCTTCAACATCCTTCACCCTTCTCTTTTATCTGAAGCCAACATCTGCCTACAGCCACATGACAGACCCTGAGCCCCAGCAGCCCTGACCCACAAGTACTATCAGAGATCATAACTATGCACCCTTGTTTTAAGCTATAAAATTTTGGCATTATTTATTACACATCAATAAATAATCAGAGCACCTACTAACCAGTTCATTTCATCAAATGACTTATTAATTTGCTTAAGGAGAAACAGTGAATTGGTATGTAAACACACAAAAAATCATGAATAGTGTAGACTCAAAGACATTAGGTCACCTACCTAAACTTTGATTAAAACTTTGTACTTCTTTGTTTTTCTAATATAGCTCTACTATGCCACTATGAGAGGTGTAAGGACTCCTTTTATGATTTTTTCCATAGTTATTTTCTTTCCCTTCTTCAACTACATGAATTATTTAATCATCAAGCCTCAGCTAAGTCCTTGGTCATCTTAGCCCTGTTGAGTTGCTCCTTCTTAACTTCTCCACACATCTGACTGTAGTGCATGCGTGTGTGTGTGTGTATGTGTGTGTATGCAAGTATTCTTTAAACAGATGATAAATTTGTCAATATCAAGAACCACATTTCACAACTTTTATACATTTATATCCCATTAAACTACTGCTTAGTGTATTATGTAATTCCTTGATTAATTTATTGGATATACCTCTTTGATAGCCAATTTCTATTTTCAACTATCATAATGATCACCTATCAATCAACTTAATCTAGTCATCTCAAAAGACAGATTATGATGAATAGACCATATTTTTATAAAGTCAAAATTATCCACTAAATAGTTACAATTTAAGTAATATTGATTGCTATTTTGGAGAAAAGAAAATTATTGGTGCTTCACTAGCTGAAATAATTCTTTGGTTTTTTTCATAATATTCAAATCATCATAATCAAGAGAACACAATACAATTTGCACTTATAGTCATAACCTAATATACAAAATTGATTTTTAAATTCAGTCTTCAATTGAGGCTATTACCATGCTTTCTCTTATTAAAAGGCCTTATTAGTAAAATAATTCTTATCTTCAAAGAATTTACCTCATTTTGGTTGTAGATGATATAAGGATTAAGATTTTATTCAAATAAGTTACAAAAACAGTAAAGTTGGTTATTTTCATTTAAATTTATTTATTTCAATTATAAAATTCACTCATTGTTTTGCATGTCTCATTCTTGACCAATCAAGCTACTTTAAAGCAAGCATGTCAGGGGATTTTGTATAAGATATAACCTGTGTTAGTCAGCTTTTAATTACTGTGGTCAAAATACCTGACAGTAACAACTTAGAGGAGGAAAGATTTATTTATTCATTTATTTTAAGAGAAAGAGAGTTAATTTTATTTTTTCATCTGGTTTTTGTTTCTCCTCCACTTAGTTGTGTATGTGGTGCTAGAAATTGAACCCACGTTCTCACTCATGCCAGACAAGTGTTCAACCACTGAGCCATTGCCCCAACCCAGAAAGATTTATTTTGGCTCATGATTTCAGAGGATTCAATCCATGGTCTACTGGCTCCAAGGCAGAAGCATCATTGTGGAAGGAAAGGGCAGAGGAGACCTTCTCAGCTCATGGCAGCTAAGAAGCAGAGAGAGAAAAAGAGAGAGAGGAAGGAGTCAGGGACAGGTATAGCCCCCAAGACCACAGCTCCAGTGACCTACTTCCTCTAGCCATGCCCCACCTGCCTACAGTTACCACTCAGTACTCCTTTTAAATTATTAATCCATCAAATTGATTAATCCACAATCCAACAATTTTATATCAGAACAATGCTGCCTCACAGATGATCTTTGGGGGACACATTCCAGATCCAAACCATAACAAACCTCAAATCAAAATTTATAAAAACAATAATTCAGTCTAGGTGTTTGCTATAGGAAAAAGTGTCAGTTGACAAACTGAATGTATTATTTTTCAATTAGTTGATTTTAAATAGTTTGGCTCAATCTAAGATAGCCTCCTAAAGCTAGTCTGAGAACATCAGAAGATGCTTGGGATATTTACTTGGTACCCAGCCCTTGTGATCAGAGACAGCATCCCACCTAAGACCCCTTACTACGAACTGGGAGTGAGCCTGAGGTGGAAAGATGACCCAGCTCCCAGGTGGAAAGCAAAAGTCAGTGACTTAGAGAATGTAAGGTCCTTGGAGCAAAAGCTTAGTCACACTATGTCAACAACCTAGCAGCCAAAACAAAGTCATAGTAGCAAAAAAAAGTTCTAAGAGCCCCACCAGTTTGGTCTTTTCTTCCATTGGAATCCATGTGATACTTAACAAGGGTAGTTACTGTAGCTATTTATAGATTATATATAAAGAATTGTGTGAGTTTACATATACACATATAAATAAGTACACAGTTATAATTGCTTAGAATAAATATAAAGTCAAAATAAGAAACAGAGGCATTATACTTTCATGTTTATAGTCTTCATTAATTGGAGTATATGTGGTGATGTTGAAATAAAGTCATATGACCACCCAGGACTAGAAATAAAGTAAATGATCTTTTACCTTTCTGTGAATTTGTCCAGTATTAACTTGTAATTACCAATCTTATCCTCTGTTTACAGAAGACCTCACAGTTGCATCAAAGGTCAAAACAGTCCTTGGTCTTTATCAATGTTCAATAAGATGGACTAAAATACATATAAACCATCATACAAAATCTGCAGTGGTGGCTCATGCTTTCCAAATCCCTATGTATGGAAGAATTGTTGGATTGCAAAGTGGTATCCAAGTGGTTTACTGTATACCATCCAGAAAAGGGCCGCATTGAGCACCTCGTTGGGAAGAATTAAACTGAACTAAATTTAATTGAACCTGGTCAAATAGAATCCTAAAAATACACCAACAAGAATTGTTGAAAAACATAAAAACTGCTCATCAGAAAAAATTTCAGGTTTTAATGTCAATATAGTAAAATTATTCCAAAGCAAATCAACATGTATAGGTTAATAGAGAGGCAACAGAAAAATTTCCCATTCAAAAATATGTCCTTCAAAAATTATCTTAAAGTCTACAATGAATGCATCAGTTGAGTCTCTTTGAATTCCAAGTTCCAAGAATCCTTTGATCAGGGCTCAGCAGTTGGAGTCCTTGACTGGCATTCACGAGGATCCTAGTTCAAACCCCAGCACCACATACACAACTAAGTGTCAGAGAAAAAAAGACCAGATGAAAAAAAAATAAAATCGATTCTCTCTGCCTTTCTCTTCCTCTCTCTTTAAAAAACTAAAACAAAAATAAAAAAGAATCCTCCAATCAACCTAGATCAAGCTCCAACTTCAATCCTCCAAAAACCAAGTAGAGACTGATAGCTTACAGATCACCACAACTGGGGACACTAGTCATCTGATCCACATACCATACCCACCCATGGCACTGAGTGGGAGAAATGTGGGTCCAAACAAGGAATAAGTTGTGTGAATACACACACATACACACACCATTGCACAGTAGTTAAATCTGATTTGCTTGAGAAGAGATACATTAAAAAGCCACCTCTCCATCTCTCAGCTCTTTGTGTGCTTTTTTTCCAACTACATAGGAGATTTTTCCAAGAGTCTGGGAACTTTATTCTCCCACTTACCTGCTTTAGTTATCTCCGCAGAAAGAACAATCATCTTCCTCCATCTCCATATTGATTCTAAGAAAGGACTTTGATCTAGGATGGTTCAAGCCCAGAAATCTGGAGCTATTCTCTATGGCCAATGAGATGAAGTACCCAAAATTGATCCACCTGGCTGACATGCCCATCCCCAGAATTCATTAAATGGAAAAAGTTTAGCTTCCCAAAAGGGGAGATTAAAGACATTCACACAAATTCTCACAATTAGTCATTATATGCTTTTGAACTAATTATTAATCCTCATGTTAGATTTTCTCTTTTAAGATAAACAACACTGGAAAAATATATAATTAATTTAGTAACCTCTTAGTATTAGTGAATTTGTTAAATACTTTAACAGTGGGTAGGAGATGAACAAATATGACATTGGGCATTAGTAAATGAATCAGATTAAATAGGCCAAGAATAGGAGGAGGGGCAATTTAGGATGGGGCCAAGAGAAACTTTCTTTCTTTTTTTTTTTTTGCTTTGTTTTTGTTTAACAGCTTTGCCCTCGGGCATAGTTTTATAATTTTATCCTTCAGTTTGGGAAGACAATCCAAAGTAGCAGATTTCAGCAGTGTCAATAAGAGGTTGCAAACACTTTCAACACTAAAATAAACAAAGAAGTGTCAGGACATGTAGATTAAGAACAATATAAAGAAAAAAATCCCAAAACTAACAGGTTCAAAAGTTGTGCAAATCCAGAACATCTAAAATCCTATCTAAATATTGGATCTTCCTGATCATCCCAAAATAACAAAAATAATTATTTTTTTAAACTTTTCCCCTCAATCTTACCTACAATTTATATTTTAGAACCAAAGGGCATTTAATATGCCCAGTAAATAAAACATAGTGTAGTGACTACTTTTAATTGGGTTCTTAAATATCTTTCCTAGCAAGTAATTTGCAAATGAATTAGTGAATGTCAAGTCCCCTGACAGATCCTGGAATCAGGTTTACAGAGGTTCTAAGCAGAACTACATTCAAATCATTCTTCCAAACAGTTCTTAATTAAAAAAGAAATCTCCCATGAAACATTTTACAGCCTATTCTAAATTCTTAACTTTAAATTAAATAGGATATTGTAAAATGAAATAACAAGGAAACACCTATACCACCAGGGTGACAGTTGGACGAATGTGGACAAGCATGGACAGGGAGTTGTAGAGGGAAACAGGGTTTTGGAATGGGGCAGGACTGAATTTAAATCTCACTTCCATTGAATATTAGTTGTGGAATCTTGAGCAATATGCTTAATTTCCCTTTCTATCCCACTTACTAAATGGAGTTAAAATCTTCCTTGGAATATTTGCATCAATAATACATTAAAAATTTTACACAGCAATTAGAAACAATGATATTGCAGCCTTTGAAGGTAAATGGATGGCTATGGATGAAATTATGCTGAGTGAAATCAGCATAACCCAGAGAACCAAGAGTCGAATGTCTTCACTCATCTGTGGAGGCTGGAACTAGACCCTGGCCATTGAGAAAGAAGGTCTATTATCACGTGTTAAATCTGGATAAGTTGTAATCTTATACAACCTAATACATTTTTAGAAATGTTTTGGGAAAGGTAGGGGAGGGATAAGGGTGGATAATGGGGGGGC
Organism: Aplodontia rufa; assembly: GCA_004027875.1. Lineage (NCBI taxonomy): Eukaryota > Metazoa > Chordata > Mammalia > Rodentia > Aplodontiidae > Aplodontia > Aplodontia rufa. The sequence continues at coordinate 9,591 of PVKS010019213.1, forward strand.
ACTCTTGGGGGTAAATTAATCTTCAGAATCTATATACATATGATATTTCATTAAAAACATATATGATTGTTCAACAAATAAATTTCTCAATAAAAAAGTAAAAAAAATACTAAATATAATAACATTTAAAAACCCTATCACATGTAGTAGATGCTCATGAAATGGAACTTTATTGCTAGAGGTAGTCTGTAGGATTGTCTCAACATCTCCCTGGGACTTTAGTGGGTTTTAAGGGGATGCTTGAAATAGTAGGGAAATCAGCATGTATTCCATTAAATAGGGACCCTAAAAGTAGGTACATAATTCCTAAATGGGGAATTTTTTTTCAGTATGAATTGGAAAATAATTGGATCAATGAGAGGTTTTTTTTTTTTTCTCCCCATATTTTTGGTTTGGGGGCTGAACCCAGGGCCGGAAGCATGTTAAGCAGAGACATTCTCATGGATCTTACCACTAATTGCTTCCTCATCTACTTTTTCTGTGGCCACCCTTTGTTGTTTTGAGAAAGATGACTTCTGAATGTGGGTTGTGAAGCTCACTATGACTTGACCTCTTTGAAAGTAGTGTCTGGATACTACAAATAACAACCCACTTCAAGAATATTTCAAAAATTCTTTAGCCATAAGCAGGACAATGCAATTCTATTCAACATTAAAGGAAGTGGTTTAATGATAGCCAGGTTAGGTAACACTTCTAATTAATGATGATGCAAAGTATGGCTGCATTAGCTCTCTAACAATTACAACTACCAGTCTAATAACACAGTGACTAGGGAGCATTTAAAACTAAGTTTTGGTACTTAATGTTTAGAATTTAGGATCTTATTTTTGAAGGCATTCAGAATTGTGGACTAATGGCTCAGACAAAATTTTATTCCCTGTTACACAGGCCTATCACTATATCCTAGTATTTTTCAGAGCAATAAAAACACTACAATTAAACAACCATCATATTTAATTTTGCCAGCTCTGGGGCTATAATACATTTATCTCTATTTTCTCCCCTTGTCCTCTAAAACCTTTCTTAAAAGTATTCATTTGATTTAATATGTGAAAGCTGCAGAGGCCTCCAGCACACAGTTTCAATAGTGCAATTATGTAGGGTGTAGATTTTAACTACTGCGGTGAAGAAAGGTTGTCGAATTGATGGTTTAATCTCCAGTATTTTAGAATTTGAGTAAACGATGCTGAGCAATTAGGTTTCTCTCCACCCCCCACCCCCAAGCACAAGGTCAGTTTGACACTCTGAATGGTTAAATCATCCTTGGCAAAGAGTCTGAACTTGGCAGAAGCTCCATAATGAGAAATCCAGATGACTGGTATCATTTGTAATGTGAGTGCCCTGCACTTAATCTAGCACTAGTTTGTTTTTGTAAGAAATAGCAATGACTTAAAAGAAGTCATTAGGGATGTTTAAGATTTTAACTGCTTTGACACTAGATGTGGTCTTCACCTTTAATGGCACATTTTAGCATTAAACTCTTCACATAAATAAGCAGTATAGGACTTCTCAAGTCAGATCACTTCTGGTGTGTAGAAACAAAAGGATTCCATCAGCTTCATGCTTTGGTTATGAAAAATATAGAGCTTTCTCCAAAGAGTAAACTGGATTTTCCTGCAGAAAACCAAGCATTGAGGCCCACAATACCTGATTTCTTTTGGATCTTCAACAATCACTTCTCTAAAGCTCCAGAAATAGTGCATTTTTCCAAGATATATATCAGACTGAGACTTCAGGATCTCAGGATCAAGCAATTTATCTGCTGGTAATTAAGCCAATTCAGACTTTTATTGTAAAAATTCTCATAACTAGTCTTTATGTAAGGATGGAGTGCATTTACCCAGATCTCTGAGTCTAAAGCTCGAGTTTTTACACATTATACTTATTTGCTTAAGCACTTTTCAGTTCATGGAGGGAAATAATAGGCAAACTGGTAATTTTTAGTTGCTCAAAGTAGTAAAATTCTCCAGTCAATTCAAACAAAATAGTAACCTCAATAATTCCAAGCACACCAAGTCTTAATTAAATTCCTTCATTCTTGTTCTTCCAATCATTTTCAACAAGAATAGAATAAGAAATATAACAAACTACACAAAGTAGTAAAAAAAATTGTGGTACATTAGCCACCCTTCATAAATAGAAAACTAACTTTGGTTTTTCATTTTCTTTTAGAAATTGTAAGGAGTCTGAGTCTTAATTTTGCACTGGAGAAAAAGGAGAAACATACTTTCCCATTAATCTCTCAGTTCAATGAATTAGGCCTATAAATTAAACTGATAAATGACAAATTCATAAGGAAAAAGGGGTTATTGATTGATGTTAATATTTGTTTACAAGCATGGGACTTCACCCAAAAAGAGAAGCAAATACCCAAAGAAGCAGTTAGACTCAGAGCATATATAACATTTTAACAAAGCATAATGGATTGAAGAAAATATTACCAGACAAAGGAAGGGGAAGATGTTGAACTTCTACAGATGGTAAATAGTCGAAAGATAAATATAAGGGTAAACTAACTAATGGAAGATGGGAAATATTTATTAAGATTGTGTGTGTGTGTGTGTACATATGTAGACATCTCTTGATACTTTCTTTTTCATGGCAATAAAACTCCCATTAGAAACAGAATTTATGACAGTTCTCATTTCTTAGAGGTTTCTACTTTTAATTAGATAAGGGATACTCTAAGAAGGTTCTTTTTGAATCTGTTGGTTTTCAATTGCCTTCAACTCAAAACAAGCCATAGGCCAAAGTGAAATATTTTGGGGCTAGCATACTCTGATTAATAGACTGTGAGATGGATAAGAAAAATGCAGTCTGTTTAGGAGATGAGATGATTTAACTTTTTTTTTAATTGACAAGATCAGGTGAGGGTAAATAGGATACTGTGTTAGAGCAAATTAAAACATTAGAATGTTTCTCAAGAGCCTAGGTATTGTTTCAGCACACCACCATGATATATACTGCTTTCTCTCACTGTACTGACCCTGCTGGGGATGGCAGAAAGCCAAACTGAGTCAACCTTTTACCTATGCCCAAGAAATGCGTTCTATGATCCATCCCAATACAATCCCATTACTCATCTAGTTTCACCTTAAACTACTTAGTAAAATTGAGAATCCCTAATCCAAAATCCAAACCCTGCAACACTCCAAAATTTGAAACTTTCTGAGTACCAACATGGTGCTCCAAGTGAAAAATTCCACAGCTGACATCATGTGACATGTTGCAGTCACAACATAGGCACACTAAGAATTACACACACACACACACACACACACACACACACACACACATATATATATAGAGAGAGGTGTATATGAAACATAATAAATTTCTTATTTAGAATTGGGTCCCATCACCAACATATCTTATTATTCATGTGCAAAAATTTCAACCCCCCCCCAAAATCTTAAATTTGGAACACTTCTATTACTAAGCATTTCATGGAAGATATTCAACCTATGATCCCAAATAGACCCATAAGAACCCCTTAAAAAGAACACAGGTATAGAGATGCTCCAGTTTCTTGTAATCAAAATTGTGAAGGAGAAAACTTCCAGACTTAGCTTCAGGAGAAAAATGCAGATTCAAAAGGCAGCAGAAGTGGGTACTTGGCTGGTTACTTTGACTTTCTTAATCAGAAGCAATGAATCCGTAAAATGAGGACCAAAATGATTCTTCAACCAAAATATTCACTGAGTCAAGGATGCTCTTTCATGAAAGAGAAAGGAAACTTATTTTCAAAGTACTGGCAACCCATCAGAGAGGAAAAATTAGCTGCAACGTCCTGTTATACAGGCTTTCCCAGATCTATTTATATTCCACAATGACAGAAAATGCATCTGTCTAGTGTTGGAAAGACACTAGAGGACTTAATTATCTGAATCCCCTCTGCAGTGGTTGGATAAGAAGGGCGTATCCTCACATTTCTCATGCCTGAACTTCAACCAAGACCTGGTCAGAAGGCTGTAGGTCTTTTCAGGGAGCCAACAGGAAGTTTTCCTCAACTTGAGCCAGTTGGATAGGAAAGAAGCTTGCTTCAGCTGGAAATCATTTGTGCTTTCCTCAAACTAATCAGAATCAGTGACTTCGGAAAGCACACCAAAGGTGATCTTGCTTACTCTGATCTGGTCTAGGTGCTGAAGTCCAGCTGCTAAAATATTTAAGGGAAGTACCTGGAGTTGTCTGGTTTGCTTTGATGGAGAGCAGGATCAGAAAGAAAGAACTGTTCATAGAATGGAAAAATGAGAAGTTGAGGTGTGGTACATCTACAAAACATCATCGGTGCTTTCCAAAATTCCACTAAGAAATTTGGGTAAGGATGGGTGGTGGCTCCACCACATCTGAAATTTTCCTTTGGGTTACCTTGTCAAACAGGTTTCATCAAGATCATGTCTACACAGCAAATAAGGTTGGAGGAGGAAAAATAAATTGAATCAGTCAGGCAACTAGTTATTCCAAATACAAGCAGTAACACTGAGTCACGGAAAGTCTAGAACTACCAGCTATTCAAAGTAAGTTGTTGTCCGGAAAAACATAATTCAAAAATGCATTTCTGTGTGGGGACCCCTGTCTCACTTGCAGTGTCTCTCAGGAAGGGATGTCCTTCAATGTGTTTGTCATTTAGTAACTCACTGCTTGCACTTTTCCAGAGGACAGAGGAGGGAAAAATTGCTAGCAATAGCCCATCCTTGGAAAGTCTATCACTGGTAGTTCTACCTAACAGCCTTAGTGCATAGAGACTAGATTGCAGAAGACAATCTAGTGTAGATTTTCACCCCGAATAGGATTGATGCTTTGTTCTATTAAATTTACTTGTGAGCATTTACATGTACTAATGCTGATCATCTCAGAGCAAAGAGCGTCACCGCAGTGGGCAGCAAGATTGTATAAAGATCACTGACCTGGTAGGTACAGGTTGCAAAAGTCCAGGCTTATACACAGCACCCTCTCCCTAAACTGAGAGAATAGCAACCTTAAGCTTCCATAAACCTTTGTAAATTTACAAGAAATTCTACATCGTATATTATACTGCTCATTCAAAACAATGCTTTGTTATTTTGTTTAAAAAATTTCAGGCTATCAACTTTATGTTAGGTAAAATGCACCTACCATTGATAAGTTTAAGGAAAAAGAAACACAATGCTCACTAATCTATGTAAAGACTTCTGTAACTGAGATGAACAGAGGACAGTAGGAGTAAGAGAAGATAACCAAAACAATCTGGAACACATAAGGCTTCCACCTTTTCTGGTTTTTGTTTCTCCAACACCCAGTTGTGTATGTGCTGCTGGGGTTATGAACCCAGGTTCTTGCATATGCCAGGCAAGTGGTCCAACTGCTGAGCTACTGCTCCAGCCCCAGGTGACAATATTTCTGCAAGAACTATTTGGATAGGATGTAGAGGAAGTAGGGATTATATGTAACTGTTCCGTGAGACATTAGTCTTGAGGTCTCTGGCACTTTTCTGTTAAGCTTTTATATTTACATATTTTATATATTTATAGCTAGATACACATCATGTTTTATTTATATGTATAGATATTTTTAGCATAGATAGAAAAATTTGTGCTACAAAAAATACCTATATATAATACAATTAAATAAAAATTTGAGAAATGCATTATTTCAAACACTGTATCACTTATTGAAAAAAAGCAATCCAATCCTGCCTTTACCAAGTCTAGGTTTCTGAGTGTGTTTTGTCAAGCCATGGCAACCTCTCTGACTGAATTCTTCCTTGGGTTCTTACACTTATCCCTGGTCCAGGCAAAGAAGGCAGTTTCTCTTACTACACATCCTGAAACATGAAAATTCTGCCAAGGAATTTTGCGAAAGGGGATCACCTTAGTCAAATTACCAGAACTGCTGCTGTGACTAGAAGAAGGAGGAAGAGGAGAAAAACAAGAGGAGGAAGACAGTGGAAAAGGATGGGGGGGGGGATGTAAAAAAAAGGAAGAGGAAAGAAAAGTGGGAAAGAAAGAAAAAGGAAGAAGAGAGGAGAAAGAAGAGGAAAAGGAGTGGAGAGAAAAGAATAAAAGGTGGAAGAAGAAAAGAGGGAGAGGAAGAGAAGGAGTATGGAAAAGGAGAAAAAAAGAGCCTTTAGTGAGTAAATAGGTAATTGAGCCCACTAATGGGCAGTATGTGTTAGTGATGCAGCTCATGAACAAGCTCTTTTCCAGGGCAGGAGATTGTGGATACGCACACCAGCTCCCACAAGCAGTATTCTTGTGTTTAAGTCTTTCTTTTTTTTTTTTTTTAATTGCTAAACTGATAATATTGGTGGGGTTAACTTCAAAGTGTGATTTTAAGAGTAGATGAGTTAATGATTCTGAAGCATATATAAATACATACACAAGTAAAATCCTTCAAAATTAACCTAAAATACGGACAGGAATTTGGAGACAGGACATGTAAGTCAGACTGGTTTCATATGTCTTATTTTTAAATGACAAATTAAATTGTATATATGTATGGAGTTTAACGTGCTGTTTGAATTATATATACATTATGGAATAACTAAATCAATTTTATTAACATATATATTATTTCACTAGTGAGAAAACTTAAAAATTTTTAAGTCTTTTTTCAGTGATTTTCAAGTGTATAACACATTGTTATTAATTGTAGTTGCTATCTTGTACAATAGATCTCTTGAACTTGTCCTTACTATCTAGTTGAAATTTGGTAACCTTCCATTAACATCTACTCAATCTCCACCCCTATCACCTCAGCCCTTGGTAACCACCATTTTACTCTCTACTTCAATAACTTCACATGTAAGTGAATTCATGCAGTTTTTATCTTTCTATGCCTGGCATATTCCACTTAACATATTAATGTTCTCTATATTCAACCACATACTCATACATAACAGGATTTCCTCTCTTAGTGCTGCATAATATTTCTTTGTGTATATGCACCACATTTTCTTTATCCACTAATTCAGTGATAGATACTTTGGTGGATTCTATATCTTAGCTATTGTGAATAATACTGAAATGAATATGGGAGTATAGGTATCTCTTTGATATACTGATTTCAATTTCTTTAGTTATATACCCAGTAGTGAGGTTGCTAGGTACTATACTAGTTTTATTTTTAGTTTTTTGAAGAAACTCCTTACTGTTTTCCATAATGTACTAGTTTACACTCCATCAACAGTGTAGGGTTCCCTTTCCTCTACATTCATTAACACTCATTGTCTTTCTAACAAGTGTGAGTTTGTATCTCTTTTTGATTTTAGTTTGCATTTCCATGATAATTAGTGTTAACAAGCATTTTATCCATACACCTATTAGCCATTTGTATGTCTTCTTTTAAGAAATATCTACTTGACCCTTTTATCCATTTTTGTGTTTTCTACTTCTAGTGACTTATTTGAGTTCCTAGTATATTTTTTACATTAATTCCCTATCAGATGTATGATTTACAAATGTTTTTCCCATTCCATAGAGTATCCCTTCTCTCTGTTTATTGTTTAATTTACTGTACAAAAGCTTTGTAGTTTGACATAATCCTACTTTTTATATTTTTGCTTTTGTTTCTTTTGGAGTCATGTGCAAAATAATTATTGTCCAGGCCAATGTTATAGATATATATTTTATTTTATTTTATTTTTTGCAATTGTGAGCTTTGATTTTATTTTTCAGTGAGCACTGAGATGTTTGAGAAGCAAGCTTATCCTGAGGCTAGTAAGATGACTCATAATGAGACGTAAGAGAAATTCAGGAAAAAAAAAGCTGTGATACACTATTAGAGGTCATATTTTTTGTCTGTGTGTTTTCTTCAATTAGTTTTTTTTTCAGTTTCAGATCTTATATTTAAATCTTTGATCCATTCTGAGTTGTTTTCTGTACATGTTGTGCAAAGAGAGTTTAATTTCATTCATCTGTGTGTGGATATTCAGATTTCCCAACTTATTCTGCCCTATTTCTACCAGTTCTGTTCTATTGTAAGGGGAAAAATCTATTAACAAAGATATTTCATAACAACTTATTATGCTATCAGCTTGTTCTAACTTCATTGCATATTGTCCCTGAAAGAATTGGCTCCTACAATGTCTTTACTTCACAAATATCCTTTATTTCATTAATATGAGCAGAGTTCCATTTTTTGCTAAAAAAAATCAAAAAGCATTTGGATGGGCTTTAGTAGATCCAGATTTTTAGAGGACTTGGTGGATGGTTTGGAAAAATTACCATTCAATAAATCCCATAATGTGATAACTATAGGAAGCATAGTGGCCCAAACAGGAGGGTTTAATTAGTAATCAACACTTAGGGCCTGATGAAACAAATAAATATCTGCATTACCATGTATAAGTCACTTTTTTCTCTGCACTAGTTTTGTCCTTTTTTTAGATGGGAACAATAATTATATCCTTCCTATCTGTTGGGATATTGTTTTAAAAATCAAAATAAGACACCATATGTAAAGACTCTAGCAGTTTTAAAGTTTTAAATATTAACATGACTCTTAATTTTGAAACAGCCTTGCAGCAGAACAGTAAACCAGCTAAAAAGTTATGTGATCTTATTTTCACAAGAGAACAGTCCTGTGTAACTTTATTTCCTTAATATATAAACTTGATAGTTGTTGTTGGTAACAGGGATTGAACCTAAAGGTGCTTCAGCACTGAGCCAGATCCCCAGCCCTTTGGTTTTTTTTGTTGTTGTTGTTGTTTTGTTTTGTTTTGTTTGAGACAGGGTCTTGCATAAGCTGCTCAGAGCCTCGCTAAGTTGCTGAGGCTGGCTTTGAACTTCTCATCCTCCTACCTGGGCCCCTGGAGCCACTGGAATTACAGGCATGCACCACTGCATTTGGCTAATACATAAACCTGTTTATCATGTGTATTGAGTGTCTCTGCATGACAAGTACTCTTCTAAGCATTAAAACTATAAAGAAGAAAAAGGCAAATTACCTCAACGAAGTTGTAGACTGAGAGAAAATATAAACATATTACAATTACATCGGACTATTAGGAACTATAGCAGAAATAATCCAGAATGTACAACTGAAACAAAGAAATTAAGGTCTAACATGCTGACTTAATCCATCTTTGGAACTACATGTTAATATGTATCCTAGTAACTGCAGAGTCCGTTTTCATATATTTTAATGCTGTCTCCATGAAGCTGGATGATAATATGCAGAAAATTACTTTAGGTTCTGAAAACCAAATACAGTATTTGGAAGCTGTATATTAGTGGTCAATATTGACCACAGCAGGCTGGAGCAGTGGCTCTGCAGTTACGGCGCTTGCCCAGCATGCGTAAGTACACGTGTTCAAACCCCAGCACCACGTATGCAACGAAGTCTAGGAGAAATGAAAGCCACATGAATATTGACCACAGCAGAGTTCCTATAGCAGTTTCAAAAAATTATCCCTTTAAAATCAAATTGGCCACTCTATCTAGACTTCAGAGGTTTCAGATTTCCAATTTATTTACTGAACATTTACTATGTTCCAGGAATGAAATTAGTTGTTTTGACTGTATTATCACATTTAAAAGCTAAATAAAGATGGAGGTAGCTTTAACTTAATTCCATTATGAGCTTCTGTTCTCCGTCAAAAACCCATTTCTATATCCTGGCTCACAGCCCATACTCACACTACTCTGCTGGAATTCTGTTGAAGAAATCTATTCTAACCAAAATATTCCAAATAATTTAGCTGCCAGACTGTGAATAAGATAATATGTCTTGGGTAATGATTTTTTAAAAAATAACTGACTTTGGATATCCACATGATATTAATTTTTCCTAACAAAAAAAATTCATGCTTTTCAAAGTCTTCTGATAGCTTGTTCAGCAACTTTGTAACTGGGAGAAGGGGATTTGTTGATGTATTCGTTTTCTCAGGCTTCCATGTCAAAGTACCACAAAATGAGTAGCTTAAACAACAGAAATGAAATGTTGCACAGTTCTGGAGACTAGATGTCCAAGATCAAAGAGTCATCATGCTTGGTTTCTTCTGAGGCCTGTGAAGGAGAATCTGATCCATGTCTCTCCTCCAGCTTCTAGTGGCTTGCTGTTAATTCTTGGCATTCCTTGGCTTGTAGAACTATCATTCTGGTCTCTGCTTTCATCTCTTCATGGTGTTCTCTGTGTGCACACATGTATGTGTGTGTCCAAATTTCCCTATTATATGGACACCTATCATATTAGATTAGAGCCCACCCTACTGACTTCATTTTAGTGGGATTACCTCTAGAAAGAGTCTATTTCCAAGTATAGCCACATTCTGAAATACTGGGGATTAGAAGTTTAACATGGATTTTGGGAAGACACAATTCAACCATAGGAGTTGTTAAAATGATACTTTTCAAATATTTATCAAATAAGGTTTTAAATAACTTTTATAAGAAAATACATTATATTCAAATATAACCTTACCAATGGGTCACCCAGCGGTCAGTATTTGGTGGCACCTTTTCCCTGTAATTTTAAAGAAAGATAGTTAGAAATGTAATGTGCACCAAAAATTAGATATGGATAAATTTAAAATGGATTAAATTGTATTTTTACATTGATTACTTTATTTGATACTGGTCCCATAAGTTGAGACCATAGGATATTTCAGTATCTATTTAATAGGTGAGGGAGGCCCAAGAAAAATAAATAACATATCTACTACCACAGAACTATTGAGGTGGAAATTAAAACTAGAAGCCAAATCTGTTGACCCTTAAAACAACCAAAATACAGCAGGAAACTTTTTGCAAGCTATGGATGTACACAAACAAATGTTCTGTCACTCAGTTAAATTGCACAATTCAGTTAAATTGTTGGACTATCAGTTTGGTTTTGTCTTTATTTTTGCTGTACTCTGATCTGGGTAATTAGGAATTAGGAGCAACCTAAGCAGATGTCTTGTTGAAGATTTTGATGAAAGGAATTTCCCCTACACCAGAAGGAATTAGTTTCATAACAATGCAGCCCAGTGATGAGAGTTAGTGGATTTTGCATTCTTATGCAATAAAGCCTTCCTTTTTATATGAAGCTAATCTCTGGGATATGATGACCCATCATAGGTCAGTTTATAAATACCAAAGCCAAAGTCAGTGGTTTTAACCACCCAAGAAGAAGCTGAACTATGCTATCTGGCAACATGATGGCACTTGTGAAACAGAATTTTTGTGTAACATGAGTGGGAGATCTATGACTTTATTAGCCATCTGTGACACAAGTGTGACTTCATTCACAATTACAGCTTTCATTTGTATATAAAATTCTTCACAAAGTTTATAATTGCCTATTTTCTGCCTAATGCTCACCTCTCTTCTGTGTTATCACGTACATGTTGAACATTGTCCACCATTGGTTCAAATGCTACACTGAAAATGCTCTTCCTTCTTCCCTCTAAACCTTAATTCCACCATTTCCTTGGTACTGCTGGCTCAGAAATGTCATCATTTTTTAACTTAACTTCTATTTTTATCTCAGCTTCCAAACAAAAATACTACTAGAATTTCCTTCTTTGTAATGGCCTGATATTCAGATTTAGAGTGTCTATGTGTTAAAGGCTTGGTCCACAGTCCATGTTGCTATACAGAGTTGGTGGATCTATAGGAGGTGGAGCCTAATGGGAGCTCTCCAGTCATTGAGGGAGGGCTACCGTGATATACTGCCTTACCACAGGCCCAAAAGCAGTGGGACCACCAGTCATGGACTGAACCCAAAGTCCAAAACTCTGAGTCAAAATAAATCTTCAGTCTATGAGCTGAGTATCTCAGGTGTTTGTTATAGTAACAGAAAACTGACTAATATATGACCTTCCTTTCCAATACTCTAGACAAAGTCTTAGTTCAGGATTATATCACCTTGTTTCTCAAAGAGCATAATGGCCTCCTACCTGCTCACCTGTGGGATGGAGCTACTGGAACAGGACCAGATCACCCAAGACCCTTTTGCAAATTACACTTCCGGGGCTGAAGCAGTGGCTCAGCAGTGGAAGCATTTCCCTGGCAGGCACAAGGACCCAGCTTCAAACCGTAGCACCACATACACAAATAAGTGTTGGAGAAACAAACGCTTGATGAAAAACTAAATAAAATTAAGTCTCTCTCCCCCTCTCTCTCTCTCTCTTAAAACAACTAGATTTCCACCAATCCCTCCAAACTCTTCTCCCAAGAGAGTAGACCACGCTCAGTTTTCCATTCCTTCCATAGATCTGCTTTCTATTCTATGATAAGGTAGCCTCCTAGTCAGGAACATCTTTTGTCAGCCTCCTAAAATCCCATAAGAGGTTGTCACTCCAACTGGGAGGTTTTCAGATGGTTATAATTCATGAGTTCATTTTAACTGACCTCAAATAATAGCTGCCTCCTAGCTGTTTTGGATAATATCACTTCAAACTCGTGGCTTCTCCAACAATTTAGCAAAATATCAATCCCTGGAAATAAAATTCTCTTTTGTTGTTATAGGTAGCATGGCTTGTGACAAAGTATTTTTCTATAATATGTCTAATTTCTTGTTGTCAGTTTTTAGTTATGAAATCAATACCTCTTAAAGAAATCTGAATAGAAAGTCAAAAATAAATATTTTTAATTATTTAAAACATTTTGAATTTTTCTCTTCTTTCCTATTATATCTTCACATCCTTTACTATTTTCAAAAGTCATTTAAACTGTCTATACATTCTTCTGGTGTATAAGACATATTATAATTTAACCAGTTGCCTCTTCTTGGGCATTCAGTTAGTTCTAGAATTTTTCCACTAGAGATAAATCTGTAATGATTATCCTCATAAAGAAATTTTATACACAGTTCTGTCAGTGCCTATTCTACCACAGCTTTACCAGCAATGGAAATGATATCTATATTTTAGGTATCATAATAAGGATTCAGCTACTAAAAAGGTAGATATTTTTCTATTTATTTACAAGTTACATTTTGTCTAAATTATGAAATTAACAAATTTTGTTTTTAATCTATAAGAGGTACTAACAGATTAAAAACATTAGCTCTTTATATTATATTTTGTAACATTTTATGAAGTTGTCATGTGTCTTTCAGCATATAATCTATGTTTTAACATAGAATGTTTAAGCTTCAAGATGCTCATGGTATGTAACAATCAAGAGACTATGATTTTTGCAAAAAATAACTTCAGTGGAGAGGCTGATATGGCATCCACATTGCCAGAGTTGAAATGTGAATGAATGTGACCTTTCAGATCTGGAGGTCAGACCCCAAAATGGTTTCTCACTGGGCTAAAATCAAAGTGTTGGCAAGGTGAAGTTCTTTCTGGAGGCTCTGTAGAAAAGTCCACCTCCTTTCCTTTTCTAGAGTCTAGCTGCCATCTGAACACACTGGCTTGAGAGGGCTCCATTCCATGATCAAGGCCAGCAGTGTAGCATCTTCAAATCTCTCTCAACTACACCCTCCCGACTCCATCTTGCATTTATTTGTAAGGAGGCTCATGATTACATTGGGCTTGACTAAAACATCCAGGAGAAACTTCACACTTCAGTATCCTCGATTTAATCATATCTGCAAAATCCCTTTGCCTGATAAGTGGCATACTTCCAGGTACCAGAGACTAGGACATGGGTATTTTGGGGAACCATTATTCTGCCCACCACAACAGTCTGTGTTGTTTCAATAAATTACACGTTTATTGAAAAACCTTCATTTGTAAATAAAATGCATAACCAGGGCAAAGCCTCCTTCAATTTAAAAGCAAAAATAAAGATACCTATGTACTTGAGGTATAATTTGCACATTGAGTTGTTTTATTTATTTATTTATTTATTTATTTATTTTAATCCACATGCACCTAACATGCTGAGATAGAGAGCAGCAAAGATAGGGAGCAGAATTGGGATTCGTATATATTACCAACTTCCCCCTACTATCCACCATCCTGAACTTGCCCTTTTGTCTGATATTTCTGTTTTCTGGTTATGAGGTTTCTCTCATCCCTAGGAGTTTCTCTAAATCTGGCTTTGTCTGGACATCTAGCTGCTGAAATCCTTCCTTGATGTTTACCCACATTATTATTATTATTATTATTATTATTATTATTATTATTGCTTTTTGTATATGTGGTGCTGTAGGATACAGAGCCTGGCATGGAGGCTATAGAAGCTCCAAGTGATGTTTATTTAGATAGTTTAAGTAAAGAATCCCATTAAATATGAGGGAAAGGTTGCTCTTCTACCACAAGTTTTCTACCTTGAGACCTGACCTTTACTTCTGAGTGGATATAGAACCATGTGACAGCAGGCAACTCAGAAAGTGAGGGGAGAAGAGGCAGGAAAAGCACTTGACCTTGGTTAGAAGGAGATATAAGAACCACATATAGAAAGAGAAAAGCTCTAGAGAAAAGAACCTAGAGTCAAAGCTCAAGAGAATAAGCTACCTACTTGTCAGATCTAATGGATAAATGCAAAACTGAACGTAGAATTCAGAACAACAATAATAACAACTGCAATTTATGAATTCTTTGTCTCTCACCAGGATTAACATTTTGCATGCATTATTTCCTGTAATTTCCTTACAAATGTAATGAACACAGAAGGCTAAAATCCTCATTTTACAGGTGAGTAAACTAAAGCTTGGATTGAGTCACAGAGCTCATAGTTACACTTTTAGTCAGCTGCTGCGACTAAAGGACCTGATAGGAACAATGTTAGGAGGAAAAGGTTTATTTAGGGGATCACCGTTTCAGAGGTCCCAATCCATAGAAGGCTGGCCCCATTCCTTGGGGCTCAAGGTAAGGCTGTACATCACGGTGGCAGGCAGGGCTCAAGAGTGCAGGGAGCTCAAGGTGTCACATCAGGAAGCAGAGCTGAGCAGAGCAGAGAAACTCCATGCCAGATACAGAATCCATACCCCAAAGGCATGCCCAAAGTGACCACCTCCTCCAGCCAACCCTACCAGCCTGCAGTTGCCAGTTCATCCCTATCAGAGGATTAACTCACTGATTGTGTTAAGGCTTTTATAACCTAGTCATTTCACCTCAGCCTTCCTGAATTATCACACATGAGCTTTTTCTTCTTCTTAAGAGAGAGAGAGAAATAATTTTTTCTTTTTTTTTTTTTTTTTTTTTTAGTTTTTCATGTGGCTTTCATTGCTCCGAAACTTAATTGTGCACATGGTGCTAGGTTTTAACCCGAGTCCTTATGTATGCTAGTTAAGTGCCGTAACCGCTGAGCCACAACTCCAACCCCACACATGAGCTTTTGCGGGGCACCTCATATTCAAGCCATAATAGGTACCAAAGCCTGAATTAAGAATCAGGATTCAAAGTTAATTCCGTCAGTTCATGAGTCTGAGCTCATAACCACAGAGCACACTTTCGAAGGCTAGAGCACAGGGTGGCTGAACAGTCTCATGCAGGAGTGGGTGACTGGCTCCATGACTTTCACTGCAAATGGGCCCCAATTGTTCTATAGTGGATGGTTCCAGTTAAAGACTTAGATAATCTTCCCTTATTTAAAGATTCTCTACTAAGATGCAAATACAGGTTTAGCAAAGATCTGCTCAATTGTTTGTAACAGTTTAGCAGGTCTGAGACAGTTATTGATGGAGTTCCAGTGGAAACAGTAATCAAGATAGATAAGCAGATAGTCCTAGATAGTGTTCCTATAAAACACAGTCGGATATTTCAAGAAATGTCCAATCACTAAGTTAAAGGACTCAGATTAACCACCATGATATACTTGGTTTCATTTGTCAACCCCTCCCATAGGCCTAATAAGTTCTTTGTTATGTAAAAGAAAGGTAAGTGGGAAGCCAGAGGGGAGAAAAGCTTAAGAATCTAAAAGTTCTTATATTCAAAGCAAAGGAATATTACATTTGGGTAGGCTGGGGACGCCATCTTTAAGAAACTGGACATTGCTCAGGACCTCGAAGAAAGCAACAGATATGAAATTGTGGGAAAAGAGTGGGAGGGCATTGGAGTTGGCAAGCAAATAAGCAAAGTTACAATGGCAAAAATGAAAGACTTACAAGGAACTGGTCGTAGGATCACTACCCTAGCAAGAAGAAGGATCGGCCAAAAGCTCCAGGCGGTGTCAATCACACAGTGATAAATTCAGGGCTGCAGGTTTAGATCAGTTCCTGATCTGTGGCCATTACATTTTGCAAACTGAGAGAAAGTGAGGTAGAGAATAACTAATTCCAGTCTCAGGAGTGTTGGCTGCTGTGACTCGCAGGAAGGGAAGTGTGTGTGTGTGTGTGTGTGTGTCTAAGAGTGGTGGCTTGTTAGCTGTGGACTTCTCCATCTACCTTAGCATACATCCTAATAGAGATCAGGGTCTCAAGCAGCATCCTCTTAACAGGAAGGACTGTCCCTTATCTGAGCTCCATCTACACGGCCGCATGTTCTGTCCTGCCAGATGGAGAACATTTTTCACATAATGCAGTTGGCAGTAAAAGAAAATCTATTTTAAGCTGACTATTCACTTTTCATGATGTGCATTACAAAAGCACTAGTATGGCCCAATTTATTTATAAGTGCACTTAAAACACTTTAAAATACAATGAAGCCATTTGGCTAAATACTGACTCCTGGGAGTTGGGTTCCTGTATGGGAGAGTGAGATTTAGTCTCTTTATACCTATCTTTAAAATGTATAAAACAGGCAGGATTCAGGTTGAAGCATAACAGACTTAGTGGGGTCCTAACCCATGGAATGGAAAGACCACACAACAGAAGGATTGGAACTTCTTAGTGGCGATGGATGAACTGCTCTGTGGTTTCAGCTGCAACGCCTGGGATTGCTTTTCAAGTGTTTTCAATTTGATAATATATATACATATATAGATGCACACACATATATCAAAACAGCAAATGTGCTTGCCAAAATCTTTTTCCCTGTCTCTGTTCTCCAACCCATGTGGATTTTAAATGTTTGTAATGCATAAGTCTCTAACATCTTCTCAGAAAGCTCTCTAAGGACTGGCTTGTAAGAGTGTTCTCTGAGGGAACTTCTACACAAAACGTCTCTCTGAAAACAGCTAAATTTTCCTCAAGCTCCTACGCTAACACTCTGCCCCACTTGTCTCTGTAATGTGGAGTAAACAAACAAGAAAAAAACAAAACAAAAAAAGCACACGACTTTAAAGTCAAATTTTAATTCACTACTTCACTAGTAACTTTCTCCTTTCAGTGTAGTGGCTTTAAACAAGCCCTAGAACCTCTTTAGGTGTCTTTTTTCTCACTAAGGAAACAGAGATAAATTGCTGAAGGCTCTCCTATGGCCCTTCTAGCTCTAAATCTAGGAAGCTGAGGCCCCTCTGCAGTGACCCCAGGCTACTCAGATCTCCTTTTCATGTATGTAAGAAATGAATGAAGGAACCAAACTAAGTAAGGAGCCTTGGGTTCTTGTTAAGGGCAGCACTTATCTCCGGTTTCTGGGAGGAACACTAAGAGGGGGCCCACGGAAAAGATTTGTGATTTAACCCTCTAACTCCTCCCTTCATAACTTAGCTTTTTAGAAATTGAAGGACCAAGTGAGTGAGAACTATCAGAGGAAGCAGGTAGGAAATAAACATAAATCCAATGACATTCTTTTCCTGGTTGCGCCTAGAAAACTCCAAGCAGAGCACGGGTACATCAGAAGTAGAGAATTCAACACTTCCTCCCCTCAGCAAGCTATCTGGTTAAGTGAGAGCAAAAATAATGCAGGAACTTAGAGCTTGGGCTGTGAAATCAGATGGGCTTGGGTTCAGATCTGTTGTCTTCTCTCCCATCAAACTGGAAGAATTTATTATTTTAGCTAAAGATGTTTGGAGAAAAAACAAAAAGAAGGAGGCCACCTGAAACTTTGTAGATCTGTCTAGTGCATCACCTAGGGGTAGTGATGGTTGCTATCTGAACTTCCTAAAGCTACAGGCCTGATCTCAGTATGCTTTCCTCCCTATTTCATGCATGCCTACCAGGTTGTAAATCACATTTGGGAAGGCTGGAAGTTACCAAAAACAACGTCTAAGGGAGGAGAAATGCAGAAGGGGGAAGTGTAGTGGTTAAGGTCTAATGTAATTAACATGAAATACAAGTTGCTAGAACCAGTGGCCAGACCTCTTATTCTGCTGATACACTCCCCAACCACTTCCCAGCCACCAGCAGCCGGGGAGGTTGTGGAGAATCAGAGGAAAGAAGGAGACTTTAGAACCAAAGTCTAGATAAATGTCTTGTCTCTAGACTTTTTAGCAGCCATGGTTTCATCTCCCTTTCATGGGTTTTCCTAAGTGAGAAAAGGCAAGAAAATACATGCAAGGGCTTGGAGAAGTGGTTTTGAAACCGTGCCTCTTAGTGGTTTCTATCTGCTCCTCAGTGGAGCCTGTGGGGAAAGAGGGATGAGACAGGGTGGTGGCCAAGAAGAGTGTTCCTGGAAATCCTAGGTCTCTTTCCCTGTTTATATCAAAGGAATTCTGCTTTTATCAATTTTAGGTACTTTCAAAAGGGTACAGCTAATCATCATAATAATGTTTTTAAAACAATGCTTTGGGGCTTGTGTGGGCTGATGGTTCTGAAGCAATGCTACTTAATACCAGTTCCTGTGACAGAGGGTGTGAGGAGACTGTCTTACAGTATGCTGCTGCAGGGCAGTGATGTCCACTGCAGACAAGCCCACCCCAGGCCTGGAGCAGTGCAGGAGGCAAGGCCACCTGCCATAAACGGTTAAGAGGGCTATGGCTGCCCCAGCGCAATCCACATGCCAGCTGAGCCTATGAGAGAGAGAATTACAGACAACTGCTATGGAAAGATTTCTGTCTGTCTGCAAAAGGCTGAGGGTGAGCCTCCCAGAGGGCAGGGCCAAGAACTCAATTACTCACCACCCTCTGCTTCTGTGACTGATTTCTGCATTTGTTTCTGATATTTAATTGATTATAAACTAACCAGAAATCTCAAGGGAGCCCTCAGTCACTGTTGAAGTAGCCGTTTTGTTGGGGGAGAGTCAGAATGGAGGATTTTGTGGCTGAGATGTATAGCGAATGACCCAGGTCTGGCCGACTGTGACGCACAACAGCATACATTGTATGACTCATAGAAGTCAGGGATGGAAAAGACCTATTAAGTCATTTTTTCCATCTTCCAGTCATTACAGGTTTACTCTCTGCCAAGGTAGGATTATATTCAAATATTTGGTCCAGTCTAGTTTGAACTGATTCAAGTAATAGGGCTCCCCCAGCCTCCCCTGGGATCTTAATTCCACAGGATCATTGATCTCAATCTTCGGAAAATGTTCCTGATGTTCACTTTAAATTTTCCTTTGCTCAATTTCATCCCATTAATCCTACTTATTACCCCTCAGGCCACCCTAAATAATACCCCTTCTTTCATGTTGACATTCCTCCAACACTGGTAGGGAGGAGACAGGGGAATACAAAAATGTCTTCTTGGCTCAGCTCATGGTCTTAAGTATAAAAAGAAGAACAGAAATGTTCTGAATAATAGCTTAAAATGTTGGGGAGACTGTGAGTATTAAATGAGAAAGGGTTTTCCAGATTGCCCAAGAATAGTTCAGACAATCAATGGCAGGTGTTTCTGAGTTTAACTTTACATTCTTAATATTCTGAATCAGAGAGTAGCAAACATGAAATGTCACATAATCTGCCATACTGTCACCTAAGTTGGATAATGCACTATGTCCTCTAAGCCTTTGGGGGAGATAATTCTATATAATCCTCTGATTATTTTTCCCCAGAGGGCAGGGATCACTTCAAATAGCACTAAACCACATTAGTTAAACTCACAGTGAGTAATGTCCCTGGGCAGAGCCGACCTCAGAGTTAGTGAAGTCAGCCAATACCAGAGTGTGAGGCTCCAGGTTGGAAGCCAGAGCAGGATATCCTGAATACCACTCAAAATGGCTTTTGGGTGCTAGGGTGCTTATTAGAAAGATAAATTGTTTAAAGTTCATCTCAGACCAACTGTAACTTATACATGAAGCCTAGAAACCTACATTTTAAACAATTGTACTGATGTGCTAAAACCTGATCCATGCAATGAATTTAATCCAAAACCATCTGAAACACCTTGGACTAAAAGAGCAATAATTTAGCTAACACTTATGGTTTAGATATTAGGTGACCCCCAAAAGTTCATATGTGAAATGCAAGACGGTTTGGAGGTGAAGTGAGATATAAAGGACTTAACCCAATCAGTGCATTACTCCTCTGAAGTGCATTAACTGTCAACTGAAGGCAGGTAGGGTGTGGCTGGAGGAGGTGGGTCATTGGAGGAGTGTCTTCAGGGTATAGATTTTGTTTTGTTGAACAGAGATCTCTCTGCTTTCCGGGTGCCAAGCCTCCACCACACTATTCTGCCATGATGTTCACTTTAAGCCCTGTGAAGTGGAGCCAACTGTTCTGTGACTGAAACCTCTGAAACTGTGAGCCCCAAAATAAACTTTTCTTTCTCTAATTGTTCTTGTCAGGTCTTTTAGTTACAACAGTGAAAAAAAGCTGACTTAAATACTAGCAATGGGACAAAAATCATGAGTTAACGAAAGCATGCACAAGATAGAAACTACAACAAGGAAGGTAAGAGGTTGTTAGAAATAAAGATGCTGTGACTGCTACCTACATTTCCTGGCTATTAGAGGCATGGTGTATGCACGTGGGCTCAGACTGACAAGATAAAATAACAAGATAAACTAACAAGATAAAATATCTAGATAAATTCAGATCTACTTGGAAAAGGTCTAACTAAAGCTAAAATGACCAACTTCTTAACTTGTTCGTTGCCTGTTGTACAAATTAATATATGAAGGAAACTTTATTGTGAGCAGGAATTGGAAAAAGAAAAATAATGCATTTCAAATTTGTAAACATGCACACATATATTCAAGGAGCCTCAAGTCTTCCATTGTGATAATTTGTAGCACATCAACATTCCAGCCCAGAAGGGCTAGAATAGCCAGAAAAAATTTTTAAAAATTTAATTGAAATGATTGATGAGTTGCAAAGGCAAAAAAGATTTGGGGACCCAGCAGCTTACAGGGCTGAGGCAGGAAGATCATAGGTTCAAATCCAGCCTCGGCAAACTTAGTGAGACCCTAAGCAGCTTAGGAAGACCCTGTCTCAAAATAAAAGATGAAAAAGGCCTGGGATATAGTTCAATGTTTAATTGCTCCTAGGTTCAATCCCTGGTATCCAACCCAAAAAAGAAAAAAAAAAAAAAAAAAAGATGTGGGAAGTTTGGGAAGTTAAGATCCTGGAATCCAAGGAATCACAGAGAAGAGTTGATATGCTTCGCGTTGTTTTCCCCTAAAATGCTTTTGCTGGTTCTCAGTATAGAATAAGAGGCTGAGAATTCAGGCAAAGGACTGCTGTTTGGAGGTAAGGAAGCCAGCAGTCTTGAGCAATGTTATGGCACCAGGGAAACAAATTAAGAGTTGGGACTACTAAGGAAGCCAGGAATTGAAAGGTAATAAGGGAGACCTACAGGAAGGAATGAGTGGTCTTCCCTCAAGACGTTTGTTGAATCCGTACACTACTCTAGGATAGAGGCTAAGTAGCTAAACAAAAAAACAATGACAGAAGCAGAGTTTTCTAGACTCACGTAGTAAAAGAGAGATAACAATTGCACTTTTGGATTTGCCAAGAAAGAGCAGCCTTAGCAAACACCCAGGCTTTGGGTTGGGATCCCCTAGAAGGCTGTATTCTAGGATCAAGGACAAACCACAAATAGAGTTTTTAAGAAACTGAAGCCTGACCAGCCACAAGAAAACAAAAATGGAATTAGCAATCAGCAAATCTTTGCCAGAATAAAAACTAAATAGACACTTTAATTCAGAAAAAAGTGATACCAGAATGTGGAAATGCAGCAAAAAAAACAAAGGGTCCAAGGAAGAGCTCATTAGTGAGTAAATCTAAGTCAGTATTAAGCACACACACGATAATGATACACTGTAAGACTTGATGTAGTGTGTATTAGCCAGTTGTTCTATAATGTAATGCCTGAGACTGACTAACTCACAAAGACAAGAGGCTTATTTTGACTTTTGGTTCTAGGCCAAGATTGTGGGCCTGCATCTGATGTTGGCCTTCATGGTGGAAGAGCCACAGTGTGGTACAGGGCATCACATGTTAAGAGATAGGGAGTACGCATGTGTCTGGGTGTGTGTGTGTGTGTTCCTTCTGATGTCTCTTCATCTTCTTATAAAGCCAACAAGATTCAACAGTCTTTATCAGATCCTCAGCACTCCCAAAGGCCCCACCTCCACACACCATGGTTGGGTTATGTTTCCCCTGTCTCAATGCCGCACAATGAACACACGAACCCTTTGGGAATTCACTCATATTATAGCCAAACCATAGCATGTACATAGAATCAAAATGTTGAACAATGATAACACAAAGGTAAGACAAAGCAAATGACATTAAGTTGTTTAAAAAATCTTAGTATTTTCTAGAAAGTGGTCAGGCTAAGTCAAATATACAATTCTTAGGGCAATCACTAAAGCAATAGTAAAAAAAGATCCATAACAAAGAAGATAATAGGAATGAATATTGGATATGAAAATATTTGGTTAATCAAGAAAGAAAAAAACATAGCAAACAACTAAGACAAACAGAAAACAAATGACAAATATGAGCATTATCTCAGTCAACTTTTTCATCCCTGTGATCAGAAGACCTGACAGGAACAATTAGTGGCAAGAAAGTTTATTTTGGCTTACAGTTTCAGAGGGCTCAGTTGATAGATGGCCAACACCATAACTCTGAGCCCAACGTGAGGCAGAACATCATGATAGAAGTGCATGGAAGAAGAAAGTAGTTCAGGCCAACAGAAAGCAAAGCAAGAGCTCCACGCACAAAATATAACCCCCAAATGCCTGACCCCAGGGCCACTCCTCCAGCTACACCCTACCTGTCTACAGGTACTACCCAGCTAATTCCTATCCCTGGCTTAAGCCACTGATTAGATGTGACCTAATTTCACCTCTAAAAATTCTTGCACTATCTCACACATGAGTTTTGGAGGATGCCTCACATCTAAACCAATGTAAATCCAATTACATCTGTAATCAAATTAAAGTATAGGCAAAATATAAAGAAAAAAATATCATACTGAATTACCAAAAGGTAAATAAATCCAACTCTATGCTGTTTTAGGAAAAATACCTTAAATATAAAGACACAGAATATTTGCCACAAAAAAATGGATATAAAAGATAAACTCTGAAAAAATTTATCAAAGAAATGTGTAATTGTGCAAAATCAACATATACTTCAAGACAAAAAACATTTCTAGAGATAAAGGGGAGTAATACACATTTTTAATGACAATAAAAGTGCTGCTAAACCGAAAAATCTAATAATTCTAAATTTATATCGACTAAATTGCCTAATATAATAATGCAACAGAACTGAAAGAACAAACAAATCTGCAATCATAATTGTAGACTTTAAAATAGTTCTTTCAATGATAATAGAGCAAAAGACTCCAAATAATATTGAAAATGCATTCAGATATAAATGATTGATGGATTAATTATGCATTTTTATCTGTGTATGAGAATCAATAAAGACCAGCACTCAGTGGGACAATATTTTTAAATTGCTGAAAGAAAATAAATTCATCAACTCAGAATTCTATACTGAATGAAGAACTTCTTCAAAATGAAAACAAAATAAAGGCATTTATAGATAAAATAAAACAGAAGTTTTCATCACTAGATCTCTACTACAAGAAATGCTAAAATCACATTTTCAGGAAGGAGGTAAATAATACCAGAGGGAATTGAGGATATTCAAGAAAAAATGAAGAATTTCAGAAATAATAAAATTTTTGACGTAATAAAAATACTTTCATTTTCTTAATTTCTTTAAAAATGCTTACAATGTGTGGAGTATGTGGGAAAATTCTGCACTTTCTGCTTAATTTTGCCATTAACCTAAAAGTATTCTAAAAACTGTATATTAAAATAATCTGTAAAAAATTTAAAAATGCATATGAGTATTGAAAATAAAAATATACTATTTTCCTTGGATGTTTATGATGTATGTAAATACAGTACATATAACAAATGCAGTGTAAAGTTCAGTGGCGCACAGGAGGAAATTGACCTATAAGATATCTGTATGTTTTCTGTATTTTACAAGAAGGGCTACAATATTAGCTTGAATAAACATATGAAAAGTTAAGTTTTTTGTATTATAAACACTATAATGAATTAAAAAGATAATAATACAAAGAGGTTAGATAAAAGCCAACAGTGAAATTGTAAAAAATATTCAAGTATTAATAATCATAAGGCAAGGAAGTAAGAACAGAAGAAGAAAAAAATCCAAGGGGATAATTAATCATAAGCAAATAATATAACAGTAACCCATGCATCAATAATTTTATTAAGTGTTAATAAGTTACACATTCTAGTTTAAAGCCAAAGATGATCAGAATTAATTAAAAACAAGCAAAGCCTATCTGTAGACTGTTCACAACAGTTGCATTTAAAATATAAAGACACAATTAAATAAGTGAATGGATGAAAAAACTACACTACACAAACAGAATGCTGCATTGGCTAAATTAATATGAGATGAATTAGACATCAAGATTTTAAAAATATCACAACATTGTGACAAATGTCATGTTCACGCAGTTTAAAATCATCCTCAGAATCTTGACAAAATGAAAGAAATAGAATACCCCATAATCATAGTACTGACAACTTATTAAATAAGTAGACAAAAGAAAATACCCACAGATGCATGGAAAAGCTGGATAACACTATCAACCACTTGACCAAATTAATATTTACAGAGCACTACATCCAAAACTTCACTTTCTTCTTATTGCATATAGTCCTTGTGGTATGCCAAAACAGACACATTATAAAAGTATTGTATAAAAATCTAGGAAAACAAAAGCAAAGCTAATCTAAAGTAAGAAACAGAAATAATAACGATAATGGTAGAAATCATTGAAATACAAAAATGACAAATATTTTAAAATTGCAAAACTAGGGGCTGGAGTGGTGGCTCAGTGATTACAGCACTTGCCTACCACGCCTGACAACTCAGGTTTGAACCCCAGCACCACATACACAACTAAGTGTCAGCAAACAAAGACCAGATAGAAAAATAAATAAAATTAATTCTCTCTTTTTTTCTCTCTCACTTTCTCCCTTGTCTCTTTAAAAAAAAAAAAATGCAGGGGGCTGGAGCGGTGGCTCGGAGGTTACGGCACTTGCCTGGCATTTGCAAGTACACGGGTTCAAACCCCAGCACCCACACACACAACTGAGTGTCAGAGCAACAAAAGCCATGTGAAAATTGATTCTCTCTTTCTCTTTCTCTCTCTCACTGTCCTTCTCTCTTTAAAAAAAAAAATGCAAAGCTAACAGCTATTTCATTAAAAAGATTTTTTAAAAAATTATAAATTTAGGGCTGTAGCAGTGACTTATAAGTTATGGCACTTGCCTGGTATGCTCGAGGACACAGGTTTACACCCCAGCACCATGTACAACTAAGTGTTGGAGCAACGAAAGACACATGAAACACTAAATAAAATTGATTCTCTCCTCTTTTTCACTGTTCCTCTCTCTTTAAAATTTTTTTAAATTATAAATTCTTAGCTAAATAAATCAGGAAGAAAAAGGAGGAAGAGAAAACAAATCATCAACATCAAGAACGAAGAAAATTCGGGTAGAGAGGTGACTCGGCAGTTATGGCACTTGCCTGACATGTACAAGGCTGCGGGTTTGAAGCCCAGCACCACATATACAACAACAAAAGCCACATGGAAAAACTAAATAAAAATCGGTTCTCTCTTTCTCTCTCTAATTGCCCAACTCCCTCCCCCCCCCCAAAAAAAAAGATTAAAGAAAATCCTGGAGACATCAAAAGAATAAGAATATTACAAACTTTATGCCAACAAATTTGATAACTTGGATGAAATTTATTATAAACAAAAAATGTAAAAACATATTATGTGTACAAATACATTTACATCTGTATATCTTATATTGTGATATTGTAAGAAATACATATTTGGTCTTCTTCCCTGGTTCCTATCACAGAGCTATAGTGGTGAGGGGAATGTCTTTTGTTATTTATAGTAAACCCCTTTGCAGAAATCCTAGAGTTTATGGTAATGAGGCGATTCTTAGATGCTTGTTGTTGGTTGCCAGATGGAAGAACAAACATTGGAACATCAGCCCCAACCCTCACCTCCAAGGAAGACGAGAAGGACTGGAGATCAACTTAATCAATCACCAATAGCCAATGATTTAATCAATTGCAGCTACACAATGGATCCTCCATTACAACCCTAAACAACGATTTAGAGTGCCTCTGTGCTGATGAAGGTATGGAAGCTCCAAGCTTCTCTCCCCATACCTCTCCTTGTGCATCTCTTCCATTTGGTTCTTCATGAACTGTATCATTTAACAAACCAGTAACACCTGAGTTCTATGACAGGGAGCATTCTTATGGGCCTGAGCCCTTGACTTGTGGGATCTGTGCTGACTCTAAGTAATTAGTGTCAGAATTGAATGTTAAGATTCCCAATTGGTGTCCTCAGAAAATCGGAGGACTACTTGGTATGGAAAATCTGCACATTTGGTATCAGAAGTGTTATGAATGTCAAGAATCTTTTTTCCTTTAGTTTATGGGTATGTGCATACTGGCAGTGAGCAACTGAAAAAAGAAAAAATAAACAATATCATTTATAATAATGTCAAAGAACACCAAATACCCAAGTATTTTATTTTTTTCAAAGCTATTTTGAAAGGAACTGAATTCCTGACTTCTTCTTCAGTCCTGTTATTATTGGTATATAGGAAAGCTATTGATTTATGCGTGTTGATCTTGTATCCTGCCACTTTGCTAAATCTACTTATGAGTTTAAGCAGTTTATTGATGGAGTTTTTGGATCTTCCAGATACAGGATCATGTCATCAGCAAAAAGAGAGAGTTTGACTTCCTCTCTTCCTATTTTTATCCCTTTGATTTCTTTCTCTTGCCTAATTGCTCCAGCTAGGGTCTCAAGAACAATAGTGAATAAAAGAGGTGAGAGCGGACAGCCTTGTCTTGTTCCCGACTTTAGTGGAAATGCTTTCAGTTTTTCTCTGTTTAGTATTATACTAGCTGAGGGTTTAGCATATATAGCCTTGACAAAGTTCAGAAATGGTCCTTTGAACCCCATCTTTTCTAGAGTTTTGAACATAAAAGGGTGCTGGATTTTATCAAAGGCCTTTTCTGCATCCAATGAGATGATCATATGGTTTTTGTCCTTGATTCTGTTTAAGTGGTGGATTATGTTAATTGTTTTGCGTATGTTGAACCAGCCCTGCATTCCTGGGATGAAGCCCACTTGGTCATGATGGATTATTTTCTTAATAAGTTTTTGGATACGGTTTGATAGTACTTTGTTGAGGATTTTTGCATCCAAGTTCATAAGGGATATTGGTCTGTAGTTTTCTTTTCTTGATGTGTCCTTGTCAGGTTTTGGTATCAGAGTTATGGTTGCTTCATAAAAAGTGGATGGGAGCATTCCCTCCTTTTCAATTTCTTGGAATAACTTAATAAGGAGAGGTGTTAGTTCCTCCTCAAAAGTGTGGTAAAAATCAGCGGAGAAGCCGTCCAGTCCTGGGCTTTTCTTCTTTGGTAGACTTTTAATTGCAATCTGGATTTCACTGCCTGTGATTGGGCCATTTAGGGATTCAATATCCTCCTGATTCAATTTAGGGATGTTGTAAGTGTCAAGAAATTTATCCAGTTCTTCCAAGTTATCAAATTTGGAGAAGTATAGGTTTTCAAAATACAATCTTATAATTTGTTGGATTTCTATGGGGTTGGTGGTGATCGTTCCCTTTTCATTGGAGATTTTATTGATTTGCCTCATTTCTCTCCTTCTTTTGGTTAGATTTGCTAGGGGCCTATCTATCTTGCTTATTTTTTCAAAGTACCAGCTTTTTGTGTCATCAATTCTTTTTATTGTTTTTTTGTTTTCAATTTCATTGATTTCAGCTCTGATCTTGATTATTTTCTTCCTTCTGCTGGCTTTGGGGCTAGATTGTTCTTCCTTTTGGAGGGCTTTGAGATGAAGTGTAAGCTTATTTATTTGGGATCTCTCTTCATTTTTAATGTGGGCACTCAATGCTATGAATATTCCCCTTAGGAAAGCTTTCATGCTGTCCCAGAGGTTTCAATAAGATCTCTTCAATGAAAACTATTGAACATTGAAGAACGAAATCCAAGACGACCTAAGAAGATGGAAAGATGTCCCATGCTCTTGGATAGGCAGAATTAATATAATAAAAATGGCCATTCTACCAAAAGCTTTATATAGATTTAGTGCTATCCCTATAAAGATACCTATGTCGTTCTTTACAGACATAGAAAAGGCAATTCTCAAATTCATTTGGAACAACAAGAAACCAAGAATTGCCAAAGCACTACTAAGCAAGAAAGATGAAACAGGCGGTTTTGCCATTCCAGATCTAAAACTATACTATAGAGCCATAGTAACAAAGACAGCATGGTACTGGTATCAAGACAGGGAAGAAGACCAATGGAATAGATTAGAAGACCCCGAAACAAATCCTCAAATCTTTAAACACCTGATTTTTGACAAAGGGGGACAAAATATTACATGGAGAAGTGACAGCCTCTTCAACAAATGGTGCTGGACAAACTGGTCATCCACCTGCAGAAAGTTGAAATTAGATCCATATCTTTCTCCTTGCACAAGAAATAAAAAATAAAAAATTAAAAAAAAAGAACACCAAATACTTTCAAGTCACAAAAGACTCAAAAGTCATCCTTATAAAAAACTATAGGACATTAATAACACAAATTAAAGTCTTAAAAAATGGAGAAATAAACCATGTAGACAGAATGAAACACTCTCAATATTGATAAGGTATCAATTATCCCCAAATGTACATATATACTTAACACAATCCCATCAATTCCCATACTTATAAGAAATTGATAAGCCAGTGCTAACATTCATACAAAGAGAGCTAGAATAACCAAAGCAGTATTGGGAAAGAAGAATAAACTATTCTTTGTGAAAAACAAAATATTCACATTGCCTAATTTCAGGATTCACCATAAAATTAAAATAGGCAACACAACATGGTTTGGCAAAGAAATAGGTATATAAGTAAAAGGATGGAGAGTCCAGAAATTGATCTACACACGCATGGTCAATTGTTTGCAACAAAAATGCTTAGGTAGAGCTGGGAATGTAGCCTAG